>JACEFZ010014337.1:0-101138 GCA_014155875.1 Cepaea nemoralis | reverse complement strand
CCACAACGTATGCATAAGACCCCTAAATACACTTGGGTTTTAAGCTATCAAGTCCCCCTTAAGGTAAGCCCTGTTGCTTCTTCGATGTCCAGTCCGTGTCTGCCTTTCCACACGTGTCGCAATCCGACACTGGGTGGTAACTCTCTCCGAGTTTCTCGTGGACCCCGCAATCGGCGGGCTCCATCGGTGTCCACGGGGCTGTGGACACGCTGACCGGTCCTTCGAGAAGGCTCTGGATTATTCGAGCCTTCGAGTGACTCGGTTCTTTCCCTTTAGCTGGAGTTCTATCCCTTCTCCACTCTCTATTATTTTTATGTTGATACCGCCCTTATGTGAGACTGTGACAGGAGTTCCCCTCCCCCCCCCCCCTGCTTTGATGGGTTATTATATGGTAATTAGTGTTGTACTAATTCTGTCACAGGATCACATGAAGTCGGTGTTTGTAGTTTGGTGGATAGTAACTTGGCAACCTATATATCTGCATCAACAACTCATGTATTCTCCCATACAGCACTTCAAGATGATTGCTGAAGAGGTCTCTCTCTTCTATGTTCTTAAACATGCTTATCTGACCGAAGTTCCGTGACGTTTCCAGTTGTTTTTACAACCGCGCCCTTCTCAAGTATCCATATGATACCAAGATATATAAAACTCTGTGTAAGAGAGTTTTAACAAGACAAGTTGTCTTGGCTTATTTAAGTACACTTGCAAATCTTGTCCTGCATGTGTATTTCGATACATTTTTACTTCCGTATGTTGTATAATATATATTTATGCTCTTGTTTTATCACATCTGACTACATATGTTCTTGTTTGCTTGTTAGTGTATTGACTGGTATGTTGCTTTCTATAATAAACTGACTGTGTTTTAATTGTTAGTGTTCAATTTTGAGTATGTCTTAGCTCATGTATAAAGTGTGTGCTCAATGTGTGTATGTGATGTGTGGTTTACTTCTAAGCGTCACGAGTTGGAATATCCTTTGTCATGAATTACCCAATCTGTGTAACGCATGTTAAGGGCATTCAAACAGTGATTCTTAGACATTGTATTTAATACTAAACATGTATCAACAATTCAGACAGGTAGTACATTTTTACATGAAAAACGCAGACGAATTAAAATAAATACGTTTTGCGTACAATTTGTCCGCTCAGTATGTCGCTCTCTCATTTAATTCATTCGCTCTCTCATTCATACGTCTTTCATCCAAAATAGTATTTTGTTAAAATATACAAATAAAGTTGAGGTAAGTCTTACTGCCCTTAGAAAAACGGATTAGGCGATATGTTCCCTTTACGGTAGCAAGTACTTTTTGTACTTGTAATCAAAAAATGGTTTATAACTGAAATAGAAAAATTGTATTGGAAGAGTATTTTAACTATGAGTGAAAATGTTCGTAATATATTATGGTAGAAACTATACAAGTTACGTGTTGACATATTTTATATATATATAATCAAATACAAGTGTAATACATATTAACTAATAGTAAATTAATTAACTCCAACGACGATGTGTGTTGTCCGTGTGTTGTTCCATCAATGTTAACAGTTTGTATAGCTGTCGTTTGTATGTTGTAATAGTCATAGTTCTATTCCGGTAGTTTGCGACGTTCCTTGAAATAGCGAGTATGCAGAGTTCTTAATCTTTCCACGATGACTTTAAGTTCATTGGTTCATGAAATAACTTCACAGATATTATATATCGCTCGGATTGTTTTTAAAGCATTGCACTTGCTAATATGGCTTAATACAATATAGGGTTCTCAAAGTTTCATGTCGTGAATGTTATAAGTAGATTATTCACTTAGGCGTTGATACTTCTGAATCACAGTTCTACAGTAAGTGTAGAGGTACACTGTTCTATGCAACAGACTAAAATATCACAGCATTATTATATGGCGACTAATTAATGTGCATAGTGTTAGTCTGCTGGTGCATTAGGTCTGTCGTGATAATAGGTCAGCAATAATATTATCCGTACCCTTGATGTGGCGGATTTCAAAGTCGAAATCCTGAAGTAGAAGGACACCATCTTGCTAATCGATGATTCTTTGGAGTGCCTTGTTTAAGTACCAGCAGTGGCGCATTATCGGTCAAAACAACAAAATGGGAACCTAAGAGGAACTTAGATAAACGACTGCATACAAAAAAAGTAGACTTAATGCCTCCAACTCAACTGTGGAGTAATGGGTTTCTGCCTTTTTAAGCTTGCGGCTGACATAGAGTATTGGGTGTCTCACGCCTTGATATCCCTGCATCAGGCATCCTCCAATTGCAATAGCACTCGAATCTGTGGTCAGAATAAAAGGTATATCTATGTTTGGTAATCTCAATACGGGTGGGTTAGAAAAAATTGATTTCAATTTGCGCATTACATCCTCTAAGCGGATACTCTTACAATTGCACATATTACATAATTGTATAGGTATCGGTGTAAAAATAAGTCTCAATAATGTAAGAGTGAAAATAAATTTACTATAGGCATATATCAAAGTTATATGAAACATTTTTGCACCAACAGGAGTTAATGAACTGTAGCATGGTTTTTGCTCTTTCAATTTGGCGCAAAGTTGATTGGTATATGAATGAGATGGTAAATATGATGAACAATTTGTTTGTTATCCGGATAGTGGTGAAAGATTCATTTTGAAAGGTAGATAATGTTTGAAGTTGCGTTAACAGCAAAAGTAGGAAGAGTGTCAGTGATTTGTCTTTGTTCATTCTACTGCTTGGTGAATGTGATTGTTTATTTTTGTTGGTTGAGGTGTGTGTTTCAAAGAAATTGTATTTATCTGGTAAATAGGTGGATGGTGAATTAAAAATGGTAGTCTTTGTGCTGATGGATTTAGACCCGCCTCGTTTGGTGTTTTTTTTTCATGCGATAAAGCAGTTTGTTAGTATGCAATCGTTTCTGACTTTGATTTTGTGTGCAGTCAATTGTTTGTGTTTGTTTATTGAATACTGTTTGTTTGCATGAATGTTGCATGATGATGTTATTTCTGTATCTGTATAACTTTCTGCAGCTTTATGTGTTTCTGTATTAATTTTATGTGTCCTTGATCGATGATAAATCTGCGATGAACACATATGATGACACTCGTTTGCTAATAATACTTCTTTGTCATTAGTAGTGTCCCTTGGATATCTTTGTATTCCTTGGTTATGTTTCTTGGAATTAATGCCGTAATTGTTTCTAGTTCTGAGAGAACCAAATTGTTTTGACTCATAAAGTTGGAACTTATGAGTTCTCTCAGTTTTTGGTTTGGTAACTGCGGTTTTGTCTTCACGAGAAACTGTCTGTAATGTGAAGTTGTCTTCATTATCTTGTGTAGTAGTGTCGTTAAGAAGTACCGTCGTTGCTGTGCTTCTGTTCTTGCTGTTCCTGGCATAATATGGTTTCGGTTGGGGGTAATTTAAAGAAGTCGAGTCGGTTTGTAATGACTCATTAAGCTGTTTGTTATGATTAAGAAGAGTTGTTGCTATTGTGTCGTTGACTTCGTCGATTTCGTTAGTCCAGTTAGTGTCCCCTGCTGTTTCTGTTGAGTTGTTTATGTGGGTTATGTGCGTCATTTGTTTTGTCACTACATTAGCGTCTTGTGTCTGTTGTTGCACATTTACAGGCTCAATATTTTGTGGTTCGGTGACGTCCTCAGTTCGAGGTGTTAATTTGATGATGTCATTGAAAGATTCAACCGCCCATGTATTCTGCACCTCTGTGAATTCGTTTCGAATTCCGTCATCGGTTGTCTCCCTTGTGCTTTTGGCAGTTTGAGACATACAAGTGTGTGTTTTAATTCTGGAACCACTGTTTGCTTTTTGGATACAGTTTTTCTGTTCCCATTCTCTGCTTTCTTCTTCAGAACAGGATTTTATATTAGGAAGATTTCCAAGAATAACTTCAGCGCAAGGATCTTCTAATACTGCGCATAGCACTTGTCCTGACAGAAAAGGTGTCTGAATTTCGGCCAGTGCTAGGGGGTATCTTTCGATGGTGCCTGCGAATGTGCGACATGTTACGTATTTGTGTGTGTAGTCTTTGTCATTAACTAATGTTCTTTTAATTCCACAAAGAGTCGCCCCGCTATCTCGTATTAGTGTACATTGTTTGTTATTGACAAAACCTGTCGCAAATTTTAACTTCCTGTTGATGTTAAGGCTGCGTTGGCCATTTCGTTAGACAATGGGATTGTGTGGCCGCATAACAAAGTGGTATCAAGCTGAAATTTTCTGCATGTGTTACATGTGTTATCGGTGATGGTGTTAATGATATCTACCGCATTACCTAACTCACTCGCACTTTCATTTTGGATGTCGCATTCGTTCTGTTGTTCAGTTTCTTCATCTGAAGATGTATCTATTAATGCGGCATTGGCCTGCTTCATCATCTTTCTCCCATCACAACGTGCTGAAAAATGCCCATAACTTGCGCAAAAAATAACATTTAACTGCTCTTGATATGCGTTCCTTTTGTTTTTTTTGTTTTTCTACTATCATTTGGAGATGATGTGGATAATTCGGTGATTTGTCACACATCGCGTACTGTTCGTGTGTCAGATGACAATACTGACACAGGACTGGTTTTGTGAACTTAGAGCGTTGTTTGAACCTATTTTCATTAGGTTTTGAATATTTGGTGTTTGTAACCGCTGCTGTTTCATTTTGGCTCATATTTAACTGAAAAATATTGCGGTTAGCTGTAAAATATGCTCTTCCCTTATTTTCTACTTCTTGGATAGTTTTACAATCATTTTGCCTTAGAAATGTTGAAAAAGGGGTTGGTATTGTGCTAATAATTTTATCAATTATAATTAGCTCCTTCAGTTTATCATGGCTGTTATTTGTTTTTGCTGAGGTTATCCATTTTGTACAAATATCTTGGACTGTAGACACGTAGTCTATGAACGTTTGGTTAGGTGATGGGGCTAATTTTGAGAACTGTAGTTGATAGCCTGCTGTGTCTAGTGAAAAATGTTGGAGTATTCTTTGTTTCAAATAATCGTAATCTTTCCTCATGTCTTGTGGAACTGTCTCTATCACTTTTAAGGGCTCTAATGCTAAATTTCTCATCAGAATAAATGCCCAATCGACTTTTGCAACGTTATGGTAAGTCATCAAACACTCGAAATTCTCTAAATATGCGCTTATTGAATCTCCTGAACAAAAGGGCTTGACTAAGCCTTTATATTTGTTGTATTTTTGTTCCTCTTCCTTACTTCTACTTTTGTTTACTGAAATTTCTAAGTTGGAGTCAATTTCCATTTGTTTCAGTTTTATCTGTGTTTCTGCGTTTAATTGGGCTTGCTTGGTCGCAGCTTTGAGCTCCATTTGCATCTTCTTCTCTTGAGCCTGCAGTTGCATTTTCTTTTCTTCAGCTTCCATTTGCATCTTTTTCTCTTCTCTTTCCGCTTGCATCTTTTTCTCTTCAGCCTCCATTTGCATCTGCATCTTTTTCTCTTCTCTTTCTGCTTGCATCTTTTTCTCTTCTCTTTCTGCTTGCATCTTTTTCTCTTCTCTTTCTGCTTGCATCCTTTTCTCTTCTCTTTCTGCTTGCATCTTTTTCTCTTCTCTTTCTGCTTGCATCTTTTTCTCTTCTCTTTCCGTTGCTCTGTCTTCTCGTGCAATATTTTCTGAATGCGTCTTTTGTGCCCATTCTGAAAGTTTCTCTGCAGTATACCCTAACCTAATTCCTAATTCAATCAGTTATCAGTTATCAGTTGGGGTATCTTCGTTGCACTCCGGACATGTCAATAGGTGCTCAGATCCTCCCCCCAGCATATGCATCAGCGTCCGGTGGCTAATAGTGCCAGTTCTGTGTTGGTTGACGAGGCGCTTTGTTTTCCCGATGTACCTCTCGCGTCTGGCTGTGCCGATTCTTACTCCCAGGTCTTTCATCCTGGAAAGCGATGTGGAATCACTGGCGTCAAAATCCTCTGTTCTCGCCATATCTTTAAGGGCGTTAATGACATCGGCACGATCCATGGGCTGGCCATCTACAGGGGGTGCAGAGCCAGCCAATTTATCAGCTCGTTCATTTCCCTCGACTCCCGCATGTCCCGGGACGAAGATGAAGGTGACTTTGCGGACAACAGACTTCCGCAGCGACTCAGTCCACTGTCTACGTACAGATCCAGCTTCGACCTTCTGAATCATGCTCATTGAATCACTTAGTACACACACGTTGGTATAATGCTGTGATTCCAGCCATATGAAAGCCTGTGTAACTGCCATCACCTCCATCGTCATGCTGCTCGTGGTCATAGAGTGGGCACCACTGGATTCTTGAACGGTTCGGCCCGCTGAACGGGCTGTAAATGCCCACGCACTTCTCTGCTGCTTTACAACAGATCCATCTGTATAGATGAGCACTTCGGGGCTATCTGAGTGATCATAGATGAGCGCGTTAACCTCTGCATTGACAGCGGCAGGGTTCTGCTCTCTGCACCGTCTGTCGAGTGTGATAATGCAGGAGAAGGTACACTTAAAAGCTGGAGGCACCGGCACCCATTCCTTGCCGGGGTTGATACTGGTAAGACTGCAGACCTGTCCGACGACATCTTCCGCCCGACCCATCCATGATTTGCCCCTCTTTAGCCTGTCACCCTTTTCTCTGAATACAGCGTCATGCAGAGGGTGCTGCTCATCTGCACTTATTTTTAAGTATGCACGAGCTCTCCAGATCTTGATCCTGTGTTCCATTGTCGGGAAGTCAAGGAGGTATCTCATTGCTACACAGCTGGTGTCTCTCGTGCAGCCCAAAATGATGCGCATGGCTTCGTTTTGTACCTTTTCAAGTCTTCCAATCTGTGTAGGGCTGACAGTGAGGATGGCCAGGGCATACTCGATGCGTGAAAGCACAAGTCCTTGGAACAGAAGTAATAGCAGTCTTTGCTCGATATTGGCAGTCGCCATGACTCTCATTGCTGCCAAACCTTTCCGAGCCTTCGTTATGACATAGTCGACATGATCTTTGAAGGACAGGCTACGATCAAGCCTCACGCCAAGATATGTCATTGACTGGGTTCTACTCAGAATGCTCCCATCCATTCTTACTGCCGGCAGGTCTGTTTTCACAATATGGTTGTTTAGTGAGAACCATGTAACCGTTGCCTTTGCAGGGTTGACAAGGGCATCGGCATCAGCACACCATGAGGAAATTCGATCTAGTTCGCCCTGCATATAGTTGGCAACCGCCTGTCTATCTCGACCCTGTCGATACACGAGGATGTCGTCAACGAATGATAGAGTCCTACCCCTCCCATCCAACTGTTGTTCAGTGATCGGCACCGTATACACGTTGAATAGTACTGGTGACAGTGGTGAACCCTGTGGCAATCCTGGACATATCGTTATCGGCTCAGAAGACCAACTCCCGCATCTTAGCACCACCTTCCTTTGGAGTAGAACTGCAGCTATCCATCGTACAAGGTGAGGGTGCACTTTCAGTCTGAGGAGGGTTTGCATCAAGTGCTCGAAAGATACTCTGTTATATGCGTCCTCTAAGTCTATGGCGGCCGCACATGTCTCTTCTCTGACCTGAAATCCTTCGTAAACATCTTGAGCAAAGACCGCCACATTCAGCCATGACTCTTTGTTGCGTCTGTATCCTCCAAGTGTGGGCGGGAAGCAGCCGAGCTGTTCCAAGTCCCAAGCAAGTCTGTGTGCTACAATTTTCTCCAGTAGCTTGCCAACAGTATTCTGCATCGTAATGATTCTGTAGCCGCTTATCTTGGAGTGGTCTTTGTTCGGTTTTGGCAGCGGCAGCAAGTAGCTGTGTAGCCATTCTTCTTTGACCTGACCCCTCTGGATACTGGTGTTGAATTCTCTGGCCAGTTCTTCCATGTCATCATCTGATATCACCATTAGGTCACCATATCAGATGCCGTCTGGGCCTGGGGCGGTGTTAGGTGATTTCTTGAGCATTGCACGCAATATGTCAACTGTGATTGTCCATTCTTCGTCTGTCCCGACCCCCTCGCACAACTGAGAGAGTGTTGTTGTGGTCCTATGTCTGGCGGGCTCGTCTTTCTGGTCAGTCTGTTCTATGTAGCGTGCAAGAAGGGCCTTACCTTTATCCGCATCCGACTTTTTCCATGCGAGGTCTGTGCCTTGAAAGTCTGGTATACCCCTACGTTGTGCAGCACCGTTCATGCTCTTGTGGAGGCGCCAGAATGTCGTAAGAGATTGCTCGGAGCACACCTTCCTGCAGAACTCGTCCCATTTGTCGGCCTTGGCCTGTTTGGCGCAGGATTTGAATAAAGTCGTCGTCCTAACGACCTCAGTCTTCAGGTTCGCCAACTCAACCTGTGGCATGTTAGCCTTTCTGGCCTTTTGCCAGTCTTTGACAGCCTGCCTCTTTCCCAGCCACACCTTCTCGACCTCTCCATTCCACCATGGTGGCTGCAGCCATCTTTCTTGTCTCCTACGGGAGGAAGTTAGTTTCCTTCTTCTGATCTTGCTTATGGCGTCTTGACCAGTGGTGTCGTACGGGAAGGCTGTGTTTTCCTAATTCAATGCACTGTTCTAATGTTGACATCTTGTATTTTAGTTAGTGTTCACTTTATCGAAATTAAATCCCTTTGAAATTAGTCTGGGTGTACAAAATTTGGTTATCCCCCTTAATGTTTACATTCAAATTTGCACGAGCAGGTTTACTTGGTTATGAGATTAGCATATATATATGAAAAGCAATGCAAAGAAAAATGTTACATCAATGAACATGACTGAGTACCGCTTAGGGATCTAATGAGCATGAAATGGAACTCATCTTATTTTACTGGTTTCTTGACTGTAGTCTTGTTTGGTTCTCCTGTTTTCTCGCCACTGCTGGAGGACAGTTTACATACACACAATTTTTCGCGGAACAATCTGATGTTGGAATCAAAAAAAAAATTAGTAATTGCCAATGTAATTGTCCAGTCATGTCAAAGTCAAATTTCATTAACATTACAATGTAATTACTTTTCTAGAGGTACTACAATAGCTCATTAACAGATGATATGATAGTAGCTGCAAAGTTCTAGACTTTGTTATGTATGAAAGTTGATATATTTTACTTGACAAAACCAAGAGCTGTCTGGAAAGTAAAGCTTGTGCTTGCCAAAACGTGCTAGCCCCCAAATAGCCTGTCACCGTCCTAGATACCTAGGGAAATGAAACTCGGGCTCATACAGGCAACAAACTCCGTTCATGGTACATGTACAGAGGATTTTCTAGTTGGGTTATATCTTATGTAACCCTTACTAATGTACAGGATTGTCTATTTGGGTTATATCTTCTGTAACACTTACTAATGTACAGAGGATTTTCTAGTTGGGTTATATCTTCTGTAACCTTACTAATGTACAGGATTTTCTAGTTGGGTTAAAACTACTGTAACACTTACTAATGTACAGGGTTGTCTAGTTTGGTTATAACTTCTGTAACAGAGCTTGTGTATTTTTTCTTCTGCAGGCAATGTACCATTTTCTAGTCATGCCGCGACGAAAGATACCAAGCATAAAACATGTCACAAGGTCTGACCTCGACTTGTTGCGGCATATGCAGAAGCAAGGAGAAGTTATTGCTGAAAAGTAATGTTTGGTACTTATCTCATAGCCATAGAACACTATCGTCCTTGACTTGAGGACATAAATTACAAGTAAATCTGAAGTCGGTGTGTGTTCACCTGATGTCAAGGGACACTGTTAATAGGGAAAGCTAATCCTAACGTAAAATTCAGCCCAGCATTGCTAGAAGTAGTATGCATGGACTACACTTGGGTTCAAAGTGAGCAAGAGCAAATAAAAACAATAAGCTCCTTTAAAGTACTCTCCTTGGGGATGTACACATTTCTCGCAACATTCCCGCTAATGTTGGAAGCACTTCAGGAAGTACTCTATGAGAATGGAGTACAGTGTGGCACATTCTTATCTCGTGACACTTCTGCTTCTTCTTTCGTTCGCTTGAAATATGTCTGTAACTGCAATGTTGTCTCTTGTATGAATTTAACTGTCTTTTTTTAGTTCATTCAGCGGTACATAGAGTTCATCTGCCACTGTCGTCTCTCTGGACCAGATGGCTTGCCCAGATATGTTGTATTTTGGGCAGTCTTGGAGTATGTACTCTGCTGTCTGCGACACCAATCCACATGTGCACATGACTGATTCACCAATCTTGAATTTTGTATACATATGGTTGCGTAATCTATTGTGTCCTGTTCTTAGGTGCAAAATAATGACTTGTTCAATCTGTCCATAACGTGGTAATCGTCTTGAGCAGGTTTTGGTGGCTTTCTGACTGATTTGATCATTCTTTTCTTTTGGTGGTATGTAACTGGCATCAGGCTGTCCTTCTTTTGCTCCCTCCTTAGCTAATCGATCAGCTATCTCATTTCCAGATACTCCACTGTGGGATGGTATCCACTGTATGGTGACCTTATGCTGACTGCTAAAATCAGAAAGTAGTGACCTTAGTACTGGCAATTTCCCAGACAAGAGCGCCTCGAGAACTTATTTTGCATCTGTCAATGGCACCATAGGTTGTGTACCATGGCTGGTATTTCGTATTTCTCTGTTGCTATCTTGATTGCCTCAATTTCAGCATCATAGTTATGGCAGTACTTTCCTGTTGGCACTCTAGCTGTGTCCCTGGTATTATTTGGGTATTCTTCTTCTTCTTCTTCTTCTGCGTTCATCCAGATTATTTTTTTTGGACGTGACTGCGTTGTGCCTGTTTACAGCAGAGCTGCGTTCTTGCACCGTTAGGCCGACACATCCGACTTCTGCGGGCATTTGTTGACCGGGTTAACCTTCCCGGATCTTGGGTATTCTATCTACACTCCCGCTCCTCCATTTCGAACAGCATTTTGTGCTGACCCATCTGTGTAGACTCGGATCCAGAGGTCCTGTGGGTATTCTTCATCAAGGACACTGAGAGTGGCTGTTTTGCGCTGTATACTGTTCTGTTCTTCCTTGTCAGATATTCCTCTCACTTTTGTCTGGATTTGTAGTGATAGTCTATGTTCATCTTTCCATGGAGTTTGCTCTGGAATAGTTGTCAGGGGGATACCAACTGTGGGCAGACCGGTGGTTTCTCTGCAGAGTCGTTTTGCCTGGTGGATAAAACTACTTCTTTTCAACCGCCCCAAGCTAAGTTTTCAAATCTGTTCTTCACAGGGTGGCCTGGCATGTTGGGGAACTTTTCTGCTTGTATTAGCGTTTTTGTATCTCTGCGCTCTCTTAGTGCTTGTGTCCTTTCTATCTTCTCCATCTCCACCATAGGGGTTGATCTCATCCCTCCTGTGGTGACTCTTAAGTGCTTTATTTTGCACCTTGTCCAGCTCTTGTAGTGTGGTTTTTGATGCTGAACACCACGCAGTTGACCCGTATTCCAGGTGTGGTCATATGCTCTGTTAATAACCTTTGCTAAGTATTTTCCCACTGGCTCCCCATGTGGTTGCACTTAGTTTTCTAAGGATGGCTATTTTCCTTCTGGCTTTTGCCACTTCTTTGTTGATGTGTTTTCTCCATGTCAGCCTGTCATCAAATGTTACTCCCTGGGAAGGTTAACCTGGTCAACAAATTTCCTGCAGAAGTCAGATGTGTCGGCATAACGGTGCAGGAACGCAGCTCTGCTGTAAACAGGCACAACACAATCACGTCTGGAAAAAAAACTCTGGATGAACGCAGAAGAAGAAGAAGAAATGTTACTCCAAGTTATGTTGGTTCTTTATCTTCTCTTAGGGGTGTTCCATTTATCTGGATGATCCCTGCCTTTTGTTTTGGAGAGAGGGTAAATAGGGTGGTGCTGCACTTGTCAGTGTTTATGCTGACACACCATCTATTTGCCCATGCAACAAATGTATCTACAGCTCTTTGTAGCAATCTGGTGGCCACTGATGCATGTTCATTTGTGCTCCATAGAACCAGGTCAACAGCGAACATTGCCGCTTTAATTCTATTGGTAGATTAGCAACAAGATCATTGATGAAGATTAGAAAAAGTGTGGGGGACAAGACTCCGCCCTGGGGAACACTGTGACGCAGTAGTACTTTCTTGCTCTTTAGTCCGTCTATCTGTACTCGGGCTCTTCTGTTGTGCAAGTATGCTTTCGTCAATTTGTACATTCTTCCATTGACTTTACAGTTTCTCAGTTTCTTCATCAGACCTTCTTTCCAGACTTTGTCAAAGGTTTTCTTCAGATCTATCCATGCCGCAAGCACTAGCTTCTTCTCTTGGAATGCATCCTCAATTTCTTGAGAGAGGTAGGTTGTCTGATCTTCTGTAGAATAGCAAGAGTACAGGAAAATGGTGAACTGTCTGAACCCTTTCCTGTCACCAATGGAGTGACACAAGGATGTGTCCTGGCACCAACACTGTTCAGCCTCATGTTTTCAGCCATGTTGATGAATGCCTTCGAGAATGATGACATTGGAATAGACATCAACTACCGTATGGATGGAAAGTTATTCAATCTCAGAAGGCTGAAAGCTAAAACCAAAATTAACAGCGACACCGTCAGAGAGCTCCTGTTTGCTGATGATTGCGCTCTATACGCCAACTCAGAGGCGGACATGCAACATAATGTTTCAGCTTTCTCACATGCCTGTGCCAACTTTGGGCTCAATATCAACTTGGAGAAGACTGTAGTTATGTACCAGCCAGCTCCAGGGAATAATCACACTGTGCCGAATATCAAAGTGAATGATCATAGACTAAGTGTTGTGGACAAATTCACCTATCTTGGCAGCACTGTGTCACAAGCTGTCACAATTGATGACGAAGTGAATGCAAGAATCTCCAAGGCCAGTGCGGCCTTTGGCAGAATGTACAAGAATGTATGGGACAGAACTGGAATAAGCCTGCAAACAAAGCTAAAAGTCTACAAAGCAGTTGTATTATCCACACTGCTATATGCTTATGAAACCTGGACTGTTTATCAGCGACACGCTAGGAAATTAAACCACTTCCACACAGTCTGCCTAAGGAAGCTACTGAAGATTAAATGGCAAGACAAGATTCCAGACACTGAAGTCCTAGAAAGAGCGTCCATGCCCAGTATCCACACTCTACTGATGAAGAATCAGATTCGCTGGGCTGGTCACTTGACTCGCATGCCAGATCACAGGCTCCCTAAACGAATTTTTTTTACAGCAAACTGCGTTGTGGTAAACGCTCCCAAGGTGGCCAGAGGAAACGCTTTAAAGACACTCTGAAAATCTCACTGAATGCTTTTGGAATTCATCATGACACCTGGGAGGCTGCAGCCAGAGGCCGAAATTCGTGGCGTGCATCATTACGCAAGGGTGCAGTCATATGTGAGGCAACCAGGACTGCAAGAGCTGTGAAGAAAATGCAGGACAGAAAAACCACTGCAGGAAATCCAGAAACGTCAAGCATTCTTTGCCCACATTGTCAAAGAACATTTCGAGCCAAAATAGGCCTTATCAGCCATCTTAGAACCCACAGCTCCATACCTTCAACCCCACTGGATGAAATGAATGGTCATCATCATTTTTGATGGACAAACAACAGCAACAACATAATAGCACTGCCTAAAGCCAGCCTGTTGTGGCACAAGGATGCTTTCACTTTCAATATACCACTGTAGTCTGTGATTGATGACGCACTCTATTGTTTTGCAGAGATAACTGGTGAGGCTAATGGGTCTGTAGCTGGAGGCAAAAGAACTGTCTTTCCCAGATTTTAGGTGGGGTGTCATGATTGCTTTTCTCCAGGCTTCTGGAACGCTGCCTTAGGTCCAGCTGTTATTGAAGATCTGCAGCAGCTTTTGCTGTGACCTCTGTTTCTAGGTTCCTGATCATTTCTTCTCGTGACACAAATTGGACCCCTTTCAGCTTAGGAAACAGCCAGTAATCACAAAGAGCCATTTTGGGAGACTAGAGAGCCCGCAGAACCAAAGGAATATTGTGTTTGGTCAAGAAAATCTGAGTCAGATGCTAAGAATGGGTGTGTGTATATTGTATATTGTCAAGATAAAACTGCCACAGGTTCGTTCATTCATTTTCTTCACATCTGATTCAGATATAAAAGAACCTAGAGCCTGTCCTCTATTCTATCAAGACAAAAAGACCACCTTGGTCACATTAAAAATGATGCTTGTTTCCAGCCCTCAAGGCAAGATCAGGTCATCATTTGTCCATTACGAACTGAACATAATTTACTGAAATGTCAATATCATAGTTTCACAATTGGTTCATTGGACCTGTGTGTGACTGGCTGTAGACATCTTCTGCCAAACTGATAGCAATGATCATGAACAAATATGACATCATGTCATCTTATTCTTTGGAGCTGCATTAGTGCAGGAGCTAGCATGCTTGCCTGTCAGACCTTTCATCATGTTTTCATACCCCCTTTGAGGTGGGTTTTTAAAAAATATATGTAGGCTGCCAGGTCGACTCTGCCTGTAATGGGTATTAGGAAATATTGTGGAACAAAAAGTCAATGACCACACCACTCATTGATTGCCATTTGGTCAGTACAAGTATGCCACCAGCACCTTATTCCCACCATGCCTAAAGGAGTGAAATGGATTATTTATTTACTTTAAACCAGGTAAAAACTCAAAGGCCCTTTTCCAAACCATAAGGCATGTTGGACATATGGTGCCAGACCCATATTTGTACAGACCATTGGGCACTCCAGGGCTGATGTGGTCAGTATCACACCCACCACTTTTATTTCCAAAGACATTTTTCATGGGACCCATTTCAGGCTTGGTTGACCTGTGAGCCCAGATGGTCTGTTTTTTTTAATTCTCCCCCATATGGATGCAAACCCATGACAACCAGGTTGGCAGGCAAGCAAATCTAGCCACTACTCTACTGCTACTCCCTTACTTATGATCAAATATGTAGCATAGTATACTATGCACATTTTATAATTTTGACACTCTTATAGAAGACAAATATTTAATGTAATAAAACATGTATTATAGTATACTATATAAAAAGGTCAGAACTGTGGTAGTGCTAGTCTGCAGACTGTCATTAAAATCTGTCATTTACTGCCAATATAGTACCTTGCGGTGTATGGCAGGGGGGTCTTTGAGTCTGAGAAATTAAGGCCGCCTGGCTAGTACATTCGCTGCGAACTGTGCAGGTTAGGCTTTTCTTTTTGCCCCACGACAGAAAAAAATCCCACACCTTACCAAGGATTCGAACCTGGGTCTCCTGAAGGAGAATCCGGCATTCTAGCCACTTGGCCAGCCGCTCCTCATCTGCAGACATAGTGTTCAAATGCACATCAAAACAGATGTGTAAAATCCGTGTGAGCTGCCAGGTAAACCTAGCCTGAGTGGCTACCAGAACATGTGCTGGGGAGTACAGGCAGCTGGCACCGTATTGACCACATCACACATTGAGAGTGATTGGCGTATGCAAATAAGGGGATTAGCATGGTATACCTGACAGGCCTCGTGATGTATACAAGTGTCTTTTACATGACTCCTGTATATAACAACACAGAGGTAAAGGACTCGGGTGTATTGACTATATGGCTTTAGATTCACATACTTATAGATCATTTGATACTTGATGGGTGATAGGATCAATATCGCCAGGTCAGTTTTTAGAAATTCCTGACTGTGTGAGATTTAAACACATGGCCATCAGGTCTAACAGGCCAGCAGGCTGGCCACTGTGCTACCGCAGCTCCCAGTATACTATCTAGTGTTTACACATTTGGTACTCATATATTGATTATGCCAGCTTTGTGGCGAAGGAGTTACGAATGCAATGTGTTCAAAACACACCTGCAGGCGATTTGGAAGCAGACTGATATTGATTATATATTGTCTACATTTGACAGAGCAAACAGAGAGTTGCAGTTTCGGTTTGGGTATCATGCTGTGCCCAGCATGAGGTAAGTCTAATTATTGTCTTACCTGTACTACTTGTTTTCATTATGATATTTTTCCCTGGCCATGCGGGGGTGCGTGAGAATGAACAGGCTGATAGGCTAGCAGGGAATACATCTCTTGGTGGTAGATTGTCTATCGACAAGGGAGAGGTGTAGTACATTTGTGGGGCCAGGTGGAGAAGGCGGAGGAACAGATTGAGAACCCATATGTGGAAAGAATGAGATTGTGGGGGATCGGCAGGGGTTCTGGAAGAATCTCAAAACTGAGAGGGAAGTCCAGGAGAACTTTTAATCAGATAGGGTGGGAGCTATTAGTAGTATGACTCTTCGCTGGCTGTTCAACAAGGGGACTGAGCACGTATGGGAATTTCCTGAGTGCAGTGATGTCGGTTCTTAACTCAACTCAACTTTCATTATGATAGTGTTATTTTTTTGTTTTTATCTTTAAAATAAGTCATATCCTGTTCATTGTATTTACTGAATGGTATATATATATATATATTTTTTCCTCACTGAGCTGTTCTGCTTGTTTACTTACTTAGTTGCCTCTCCTCTGAGTAGAAATTCTGATTTATTATTATTAATGTTGTAAATCATTTACTTACTTCATTATCAATCTTTATGGCAGCTTGTTGTTTTTAATATGTTATTTTTTACAAGTCTAAGGTATTCTCCATTAATTTGTAGATCTACATGCATCGTCATCATGTTGACATGTCTTATGTTAACAAAAACCTTTGATACTGCTACATCAAAATTTTTTTTCCCCATTATAGTCATCTACATATGCACGTAATCAGCCAAGATTTCAACAGCCCATATCTGAAGACAAAGAAACATTGGAACTCATTCACAACCCAGTATTTTGTAGATTCTCACTGTGAGTACACATAAATAAATCTGATGTTTGTGTTAGCTGCTTGAGTCCTCAAGGAGATTGAGTTGTAACTCTTTAAGTCTATTTGATTGACATTCAGGTCATTTGAGCCCTGAAAGGGGCTTTGCATCTTGAAAAATAAGATTGGTCTAGGGGCTTTCCTGCCAGCCCAGCACCAAAGTATCATCTCCACACAGGGACTATGTTGCAGAAGTCTCCCTCCCCTGAACTAGTTCAGAAACCAGAGAGGTGAGGTCTGCAAAACCAGTACTGGAGCTTCACAATATATTAGAATGTCATCCGGTTATGATTCTGCACAGCACATAACAGACTGGCTGAGATTAGACCTATGTTGGTCATGTTTTCTCTGCACGTTTTAGGTTTTCCATTGTCAACAGACAATAGTACCCAGAGGGAGTTTATACAATTACTACTGTGCTTTAAAATGTTGGCTTTGAAGGCCAAACTGGCGATTTGTGAAATCTGTTTACAGATGAGTGAAGCTTTTGAACTACATGTTTCCACCTCACAGTCAAGTTTGGGCATAATTATACACAATGAACTATCAGTGTTACTAGTCTGTAAGCAAAGGACCATTTTACATACCTTGAGGTATAATGGGTATATCCTACTAGGCAACCAGGCGGTAGTAAAATATAATTGAGAAGCTTGGCTGTGTAGCCCAGTGGCAGTTATCTCATGGCCCTGATGAGGAAACCATAAGCAATGTAAACATCCTACTACCAGGTCCTCACCTTGACAGACAGCTACAGCTGGTGACTCAGTACTGGCAGAATTCATTCCAATATTGGCGGTCAGCATGGCCGAATGGGTAAGAGTGCTCATTCTGAAACTTCCGGTGTGCTGATGACCAGGTGGCGGGTTCAACCCCTACACCAGTCAGTTGGACTAAAATTTTGACTTCTTGTCCTTGACTTGGGGATGTTAATTACAAATATCTCTGAAGTCGGAGTGGATTTGCCTGATGGTGAGGGACACTGGTAATATTAAAAACTAATCTTCTTCTTCTTCAGCGTTTCGAGCCATTGAGGTTCTTTGCTGCAGATACAATCCGTCTCCATTCGTCTCTCTGGTTGCCTTCTCTTGCTAGTCGTTGATTCCAAGTGCTTGTAGGTCTGTATATATATTATCTCTCCACTGTCTTCTTGGCCTACCTCGGGGTCTACGGTCATTTATTTCCTGAGTGTAAGCGAGTTTTGTTTCCCTATTATCTTCCATTCTTCTCCGGGGGCTGCGTGGTCTCGAGGTATGGTGTCCGCCTCGAGTGCTGGAGGTCCCGGGTTCGAGCCCCGGTGATGCCAGGATTTTTTCTCGTGGACTTCTAGTAATAAATTTCCCCTGGTCTCTGGGTAATGAGATCGGATGCCCGTGTGTATTGTTGCGCACGTAAAAAATCCCTTGGCAGTTGGAAATCGAAAAGGAGTAGCCTAACGGCGCTGCCCGGGCAAAATTTCAAGTTAAAAATCTACCCAAAGTATTTCAGGATCCTCAGCGGTGCTACGGAGTTCGTGCACTGAGCTGAGTTTCTCCAGACTCAGGTTTGAGTTAGGAGGAGAACGGAGCACTTATGGGTTGCACCCGTGTGCCGTGATGTTCATCCATCAACTAAACTAAAAACTTAAAAAAACTTCCATTCTTTCTATATGCCCTAGCCATTGTAGTCTATTAGCCTTCATGATACCAGTGATTAGCGGGGACTTAAACAGATCATAAATGTCTTTGTTACTTCTTCTTTTCCACTCTCCACTTTGTGTATCCCTAATGGGTCCAAAGATACGTCTTAAAACTTTGTTCTCAAAGGTTTGTAACAAGGCTTCGTCTCTTTTCGTTGTACTCCAGGATTCAGAGCCATACAGCACAGCTGGTCTGATCAGTGTTTTGTATATTGTGATTTTGGTGTTACGAGATAGCGCATTTGATTTTAGTAGATGTTGTAGTGCACAGCATATCTTATTTCCAGAATTGATTCTAGTTTGTATTTCTTCCCTTATGATGTTGGAGCAGTTGAAGATTGTACCCAGGTATTTGTATGTTTCCGTTCTTTTAATGGTCATATTATCTATTTGTATGTGGCCAGAGTTTTTAGCCATTCCGTCTCTTGAAATTACCATATATTCTGTCTTATCTTGGTTGATAACCAGCCCCATCTGTTGGGCTTTTTCCTTTAAGTGAGTCAATATTTCCAATATTAAAAACTAATCTGCACCGCAAAAATCAGTCCAGTGCACTAGAAGTAGTAGATGGTACGATCACGATTTTAAATTTGAGTATTTACTAATGAGACCACGACAGATAGACAGGCCTTGAAAACCAAAATCTAATGGTACATTAGATACAATGATGCCTGGATGTCGATCTGAGCGGAGATATTCACATCTGAGTGTCAATATCTCTATACCAGTTTCACATTCTATTCATACTTTCTAAGACTTAAAGTGTGTCCATTTTATCTCCACTTCTGATTCAAGCGACATTGTACCAAACTGTTCATTGACGGATGTGAAATCCGACTTCATCCATATATTCCGTCATGTTAAATGATAAATAAATGGTACAAATAAATTATTAGTAATAAATATATAATTAATATACAAATAAATTATTAATAATCTTTAAACTTGTAGTTTCTTTAACTTTAGTAGTTCAAATTGTGGGTTTGAGCGTTAAAACTTTCCATGGCTGGCTGCTGCCATCTTGGAGTTCCATTCAAACATCTCGCAGATTTTTTTTTGAACGACATATAAAGCGATATAAGCGATGAAACTCTCCAAATATTTGTAAAATTGGGTGCTGAATTTGAATATCCATCTAAAAATATCTTAATATTAAATAAACAAGCTCTAGAACATAAAGTTACTTACTTTTTGCCAAGTAATTCAATTTATTTAAAAGGTCACGATAATTTCAACCAATCACTGTGCACGGAATATTTGGCTAACCTTTTCTGCGTAACCTAAGGTGACGTCTGCTATTGTCACATGATATTTGAATGAATGAATGACTGTCGTAAGCATGAATGATCTTTACAGCAGCCATTTTGCCAACACTGTGAGTCAGGCTGGGGTGGCGCGGTACATCACTTCCGTTTTCAGTTTGGGTAGTGGCACGACTAGCATACCTAGTAGTAGTACTTGTATGGACTATGCCTGAGTTCAAAGCGAACAAGCGACCGCCCAAAAATAAATTCCAATATTGTTAACTTGTGTTTTTTCTCTTCTCTTGGAAGGCAGCCTCAATTTCCTGAACTATGGTTATTTGATCTTTTGTCTCTGTGCTTTCTGAATCCTGCTTGTAGTGGAGTTAAGGTGTCTTTCTTCCAGATGCCACATTAGCCCATTATTGATAATGCATGCCATTAATTTTCCTAGACAACTAAGTAGACCAATATATCAGTAGGTATCTGATTCTGCCAGGTCATTCTCTTTATTTTGGGCTGGTGTTAGTATAGCTTCCTTCCATGTTTGTGAGAATATTCCTCTCTTCCAGCTGCAATTCAGGACTGCTAGTAGTTTCTTTTTTGCCTTGGTAACTCAGTATTGTTCGCATTTTGTTTGTAATTACGTCCTTTTGTGTGATATCTTCTTATTTAGTGCACTCATTGCCTGTTCTATCTTATCCATTAAAACACAATCCATCATGAGCAGCTTGTGAGCTGCTATCTCTTTATTATTTTGACATGCATGTTTGTTTTTGATTATTTTTTTTTCTGTTCTCTTGTGATAATAATATAGTTTGCACTAGCATAGTATTTCTTGAGTGCATTTGCAGCTCTTTATCTCCTTGTAAGCAAAATGTTTCCTTGTTATTTGTTTGTTACTGAGAGGTTCATTATTCATGGGTTTTACTAGTTTTCATAGTTTGCATCCCACAGCTTTGGTTGTTGTTTTTTTCTCTCCAACATCTTGTTGAATGATTAAATATTTTTATGTATTTTGTTGAAATAGTTTTGAGTTGTGTTGAACTGTTTTGTCAAGCTTGTGGCTCAGCACATCTGACTTCAACAAGCATTGTTTTGGGGGTTTGCTTTCCCCAGCATTTGACTGTTCCCAGGCTACCTATAAGATAGCAGGTTTGTGTCTCTCTTTATAATGTTCCCACTCTTTTAACTGTCTTATATGAGAGACCCTACCAGGAGCTTCTCTGCCATCAGCATATTGCTGCTGCTGCAAGGTGTGGGAGGGGGGTGCATCTTAATTTGTTTGCTATCTTCCTGGCATCTTCGTCTTTGTTCTCTAGAATTTGCAGTTTTTCAAGTATGGTTTGTCATTTCTTTCTTGCCTTTCTTAGAATGGACTCTGCATCTGCCTGCAACATTTCTTTGTTTAGGCTTAGTTTCCTTCTGCCTTGTCATGTTTTCACAATATTTGTCTTTTAGCGTGGCAAATCTATCCCATTGAACTCATTTGTAATTCCAGCGTGCAAAATAACCTTTGCTCGTCAGAAGTTTTACTAGTCGGTCGTCACTGACTGCTAATTTGTCTGGCAGATGGC
The DNA here is from genome assembly GCA_014155875.1 of Cepaea nemoralis. Classification (NCBI taxonomy): domain Eukaryota; kingdom Metazoa; phylum Mollusca; class Gastropoda; order Stylommatophora; family Helicidae; genus Cepaea; species Cepaea nemoralis. The sequence goes on along the minus strand of JACEFZ010014337.1, from coordinate 79,886 downwards.
AATCAATTTTGTGGAGGATATTTCTTGTGCAGAAGGCAGGTCTGAAGTGGGAGTGGTACACCATCTTCTAGAGTAGAAGCTGGGTTTGTCATTAATGATGAAGATTAGAATCTAATTCCCTCCCTCCACTTCCTCTCCTTCATTGTATCTGGGTATCCACATATTTCAAAATGGCGATTAAAGTCTCCAACTATCATGCAGTTTATTTATTATTTAATACCATGCTTGATAGTGTTAGATGTTTATTTGCTGGGTTGTATAGATGATACGTGCTTATTTTCACTTCTTTAATCACTATATCTACTCTTACAATTTCTGTTTGGTTCACTAGATATTTTTGTGTGAGTCTGGTCTTAGTCAGATATGACTGAGCGTATAACAATAGATGCTACTACCTGCTTTCTGTTAGCGCAGAATGTTGGGCAGCGCTCACCAAACCTGACACCCCACATTGTGCCAACGGCTTTGGGCAGAGGAGCACAATTGAGAGGGTACAAGCCTTACCCTAGTGTGAGGAAATGCAACCTAAAGACTAAATGTCATGGCTGGGCAGACCAACCCCTAAGCCTACATTGGCAACTAGTCTGGGATCGAAGCTTCAACAAGCGGACAATTAGAGCATTGCTTTGCTTATCTGGCAGCTTTTGCCGCTTGTCTTGTTCCCCATGTATTGGTGTTACCTTTCCTCTGGAGTAAACTAGGCAGACCAAGAAAGGGATCATGCTGCATGGACAACACTTGGTTTCTACAATTCAGCCCAGGCTTTGTGCTAAGAAGAGATATAACTCCATCTCTCGTCACGGCCTTGAATTGTAATTATTATACCCTTCTTCAAAGCACAATGTAACAAGCTGTCACCTGTTAAGACGGCAAGGTGCCAGTACTGAATATTTAAATGATGGTATTTAGTTTCATATTAGTATCAGAACTCCTCTCCTGTGTCTTTCACAGTCAGATTATATTGCTCAGCATGTTTTTACTAAGAATCTGTGATGGGCGTTGATTGAGATGTGTCTCTTGAATGCATGTCACATCAATTTTGTCTTCATAAAGGCAATTGGTTAGAGGAACATTTTTTAAGGGTTCCTTCAGTATTCCACCATTGTTGAGCGTGGGTTGAGTGTCTGAGGTTGTTGGTCTATAGCTCTCACCTTATCCCCGTGTGCCTTGACTCCACATAACTGGGGATAGTGACCACCAGTATCATTGGGTAGACATCTTCAAGGTGGGGGATTAGTACTATTACTACCTGGCGGGACTCTTTGGGATCAGCACCATTCTAATTTCTGTTCATATGTGATGCCAACATATATCGAGTTACGCTGCACTATGTCATCAAGTTTGTGGCTCAGTACATTCGATCATTTAGACTTAGACTGTCCCCAGTGTACCTGAAATGGCATGGGTATGTACTCACTTCATCAGGTCCCTATCCCTTGACCTGGCCAACATGGGACACCCTACCATAGCTATGCTACCATCATCACAGCTCTTGGGGGTCATTGGAACATTCCAGCACATTGACCACTTTGAGGTGGAGACACAACAGAAGTGATGTATGTTTATTAATGTTAGTTGTATACGCTTTACAGAATGTTGTATTCAACCCCAGCATTTATTGGCCGTTTGTGATTTTCTGAGCAATTTTACACTCAAGTGTTTTGCTATTGTTTTCTGAACAGCCATAGCTCATACCATTGTGAAAGAGCAAAGCAATCTGCTCCCATATCAGCTTTGACTGACTTCGAACCCAATATGTCAGGATTGTGAAATTGTGTTCACCACCCCTACGCCACAGACGTTAATGAACATAGCCATTTATATTTCTGTTTCTGAGATAGTTAATTCATGTGTAATATTTTCCCATTAAAAGCATTTGATCTTTGAAAACAACAGCTGTCATTCAGAAAGTGGAAGAGACTGGTCAGTGGAGTCCAGATCTGGAGGACACAGAGAAACTTTTAAAGCAGAATTTAAGGTAATAATATTCAGATGTCAAGTCATTAGCATTTTATCATTTTCAGATGCTGCAAATCATTATTATGTTGTGATTTTTATCTAGTTAACATATGAGTCATTGGTATTTTATTGTTTTTTTTACTTGTACTGTATTTACAGAAGAGATATGATCAGTCAATAAATGTAGATAATTTATGAAGTATTTTAAAAATGACAGGATATATCTTCATACCACAGGTATGTCGGTAGCAAAAGCATCTCAGAGGCATGAAATGGAATATTGCTTGGCTAGCAAATCCATTATGTGGAAAGTCCGAATCAAAAGCTCACTGTGTGGGCGTCATCAAAGGTGGAAAAAGTGTCCTAGTGGCACGAAATTTAATAATGCTTGGATAGCAAATCTATTACGTGGAAAGTCCGAATCGAAAGCTCACTGTGTGGATGTCATCTGCAGACTGCATTCTTCTGGTTTCCGGAGGAACAGTCTGTGGTGAACGGAAGGCCCAATATATGGAAGTGAGACTAAGCAGCCATGTGCAGGACGTGACGATTCCTTGGGTGAGCCCAGTACCAGAGCGCTGTATGTCCGCTCTGCAATTGTGGAGCCTCTTTGGATGGCGGGGAATGCCCATGGTCTGCCTCTACCTTCCCTTGAGGGCTGACCATTATATCTTCGGCTGTTCTAAATGGGCCAGCTGGGATACCATCAGGTCCGAAAAAAAAAAAAACTCTCCGGATGAATGAAGAAGAAGGATATATAGACCCAATGAGTGGCGGCTGCCACTTCAGAGGCTTATAATATATGAAGAGATAACCCATGACCCACTAGATTATTTTAAAGGGCTTTCTATGAACATTTTTTTCCGCTCCAAACATGCTACGTCTAGTAGCACTTGACTGATTTTTGCATGTGCTTTCCCTGTTTCCAATGTCCCTCACCATTAGGTGAACCGACTCCTACTTCAGAGGTACTTGTGTAATTTATGTCCCCAAGCCAAGAACAAGAAGTCTACATTTTAGTCCAACTGACAGGTGTAGGGTTTTACCTCTCTACCGCAGCATCAGCACACCAGATGTTTAAGAACAAGCGCTCATATCCATTCAGCCATGCGGACCTCCTTGAATCTATGTATGCAAGCAGATCTCTGTGGTCTCATTCTCCTACCTCACACACTGAAGGTTTTCTGACTGTCTCATTTACCTACCTCACACACTGAAGGTTGCAGGTTTTCTGACTGTCTCATTTACCTACCTCACACACTGAAGGTTTTCTGACTGTCTCATTTACCTACCTCACACACTGAAGGTTTTCTGACTGTCTCATTTACCTACCTCACACACTGAAGGTTTTCTGACTGTCTCATTTACCTACCTCACACACTGAAGGTTTTCTGACTGTCTCATTTACCTACCTCACACACTGAAGGTTTTCTGACTGTCTCATTTACCTACCTCACACACTGAAGGTTTTCTGACTGTCTCATTTACCTACCTCACACACTGAAGGTTTTCTGACTGTCTCATTCACCTACCTCACACACTGAAGGTTTTCTGACTGTCTCATTTACCTACCTCACACACTGAAGGTTTTCTGACTGTCTCATTTACCTACCTCACACACTGAAGGTTTTCTGACTGTCTCATTTACCTACCTCACACACTGAAGGTTTTCTGACTGTCTCATTTACCTACCTCACACACTGAAGGTTTTCTGACTGTCTCATTTACCTACCTCACACACTGAAGGTTTTCTGACTGTCTCATTTACCTACCTCACACACTGAAGGTTGCCGGTTTTCTGACTCTCATTTACCTACCTATCACACTGAAGGTTTTCTGACTGTCTCATTTACCTACCTCACACACTGAAGGTTTTCTGACTGTCTCATTTACCTACCTCACACACTGAAGGTTTTCTGACTGTCTCATTCACTTACCTCACACACTGAAGGTTGCCGGTTTTCTGACTGTCATTCAGACCACAAGTCCAGCATACACTGAAGGTTCTGGCTTTTCAGACTGTGTCATTCAGACTACAAGTCCAGCATACAATGAAGGTTCTGGCTTTTCAGACTCATTCAGACCACAAGTCCAGCATACATCAAAGGTTGTGGCTGTTCAGACTGTGTCATTCAAACCACAAGTCCAGCATACATCAAAGGTTGTGGCTGTTCAGACTGTGTAATTCAGACCACAAGTCCAGCATACATCAAAGGTTGTGGCTGTTCAGACTGTGTCATTCAAACCACAAGTCCAGCATACATCAAAGTTTGTGGCTGTTCAGACTGTGTCATTCAGACCACAAGTCCAGCATACACTGAAGGTTGTGGCTGTTCAGACTGTGTCATTCAGACCACATGTCCAGCATACACTGAAGGTTGTGGCTGTTCAGACCACAAGTTCAGCATACACTGAAGGTTGTGGCTGTTCAGACTGTCATTCAGACTACAAGTGCTGTATTTCAGGAGTCACCTGAGGGTCATTGGTAAAGCTACAGATTTCTATTTTGCTCTCTTAGGCAACATGCCATTCTGCAGAGAGAGAGAGAGAGAGAGAGAGAGAGAAAGAGAGATCAACCCAGATGGGATGAAACCTGATACAGTGTTTATTCTCTCGCCTTTAACCTTCACATATTATCTAAAACAAACATTTCTTGTTATCTGTAATTTCAGATGTCACATAATCGCCCACTGTCTGTGATTTCAAATATCATAACATCTCTTAATGTCCATATTTCAAATATATGTCAAACCACCTCCCTGTCTGTTTCATATGTCACATCTCTCACTGCCTTATATTATATACTTCATGACTGATTTCACATACCATATATTATACGCCTCACTGTAGTTTCATGATCCCTGCTGACTCTTTGGCAAAGTGGTTACGGACGCAATTTGTAATCCCGTATACTGAGTTCGAAACACAGCTGTGGGAGATTTGGAAGCAGACTGCCTTGCATTGGTTTTCATATAATGGTATGAGTGCCGGTCGTTCAGAATAAAATGGCAAACTACTGAATGTATATGTGCCAAGAAATCACAACCACATACAAAACTGCTGGGGTCAACTGTGACATCCTGTAATAGATATTCAACGAACTTATGATCCCTGTCTCTGGTTTCAGATGTCATGTATGTAAGAAGGCATTTGACACCATTCCATCCCTCAAAGCCCACATTGTACTGCATGATGTCACCAGACCAAGTCAAACCAAATCCTAGTGGGAGAATTCACTGACTTTCAGCTTTAATACTTGCATGCCAGTGAATTGCCTCTTGAAGACATTAAAATGAACAATACTGTCACATTATCTTAACATTGCTGGCGTTCCTTGTAGAAGTTACAGGCTTATTTCTGTAGAAGTTACAGGCTTATTTCTGTAGAATTTACAGGCTTATTTCTGTAGAGAAAAGAGAAATTAGCAGACGGTGGTGGGCTGAAGGTCTTTCTGTCTCTCCTGCACACACAATAATGCCTTGTGGGAGAATAGAGAAGCAAAAGGGAGAATACAGAAGTGTGGTGTGCTAGTGGTCCGTTGAGAAATATGAGATGCATTTTTTGAAATGTGTCCAGGGGTTGACTTGAGAAGTCGCAATAAACAATATTTCACAGGAAAGAATTAAATGGACAATCTGACAGAACAAAGTTGATATGACATATAGCTTGTTAGAGGTTGGTCATATAGGAGTGGAAGGCAGAAAAGAAAACTGACAGCACAATGTTGGTTTAGAGTAGTCAGTAGTTGAGAAATCATGTTATAATTGTTGGTGGTATTGTAGTGTAAATGAACAAATTGGGAAGAACTTGATACCAACAGCGATGTGGTTCCTGAGATGAATGTTGCAATTTCCTTGGACTGTCAAAGTAACTAATAATGATCGCCTGAAAGAGATAATGAAACTAGAACATTATATACTTCTTCTTCTTCTTCGTTCATCCGGAGTTTTTTTTTCGGACGTGATTGCATTGTGCCTGTTTACAGCAGAGCTGCGTTCTTGCGCCGTTAGGCCGACACATCTGACTTCTGCGGGCATTTGTTGACCGGGTTAACCTTCCCGGGAAACATTATATACAACAATAAGAAAGACACAAACAGCTTTCTTTGGTCAAGTTATGAGAAGAGAGGCATTGGAAAACATCCTAACAACTGGAACGATCGAGGGGAAGAGGCAGACCAAGAGAAATGATGCTGGATGGACTGAGATGGTGGCATGGAGGAATATCATCAGCAGAGTTGATTAGAACACCAAAGATAGAGATATGTGGATAGCAATGAACGCCTACGCCAGCTGGCATGGCACTTGATGATGAGTATTGTAGTAGAAGACACAAGAAAACTGACTGCACAGTGCTGATTTATAGTGGTTAGTTGAGAAGTCGTTTTTATTATTTATTATTGTTGGAATATTATTATTATGTTGGAATGTTATTATTATGTTGGACTGGGGTGATAGACAGACACTGACAGTGACGTGTCAATGGATACTGAATAATTATGTACACCTGCACATACAAGTTGCATACCCTTTACAGGATGTAGCAATCAACTCCAGGATTTTTTTTCTTTTGGCTGTTCATGATTCCTGGGCAAGTTCATGTTCAGTAGTTTGCCATTGCTTTCTGAATGCACATAAGCACAACAAAATTAACGCAGATATCATCTGCTATATGAAGTGTTTGTTTTTAATAGCCATGGATTTATAAATCAATATTGATTTATTGATTCATTGATTCATTCAGTAGCATGTCCTTTGCAGAACCTTGCTCCCATGACAACCTTCCGGAAAACCTCTCGATCATAAGCAAGATCCCGCGTCTGATACATCCATCTGGAGATCATCCTGCCACATCCTGCACCCATCTTCTCTTTGGCCTTCCTCTTCCTCTCTTCCCAGGCATATACCCCTCCATTATTGTTCTCTCCAAACTTTCGTGACGTTTCAAGTTACCAAAATATTTCAATTTTCTTTGTTTTATCGTCTTTAATAGCCAACCTTCTTCAGTATTCAGCTCTTGAAGTATGGATGCATTTGTTCTTTTCTTTACCCAAGATATTCTTAGAACTCGTCTGTAACATTTATATTCAAAGGCATTTATGCGCTGTTCAGCTTGTTTAGTAAGTGTCCAGGTCTCACAGGCGTATGTTGCAATGAGAAAGATGCATGCTCTTAAAAATCTAATGTTTTTAGTTCTATCTGTCCCACTCCATAATTATGTTATAGATAGCCCATATTCCTTATGATTTCCCAAAGTTTCTGATGTTGTAGTCAAATGCCTTTGAATAATTCACAATACATGAGAACAGGTTTACATTAAATTCTCTGCACTTCTCTGTTATTAAACATATGTTGAGAATGCCATCTCTTGTTCCTCTTCCTTGTCTAAATCCAACTTGAACCATGTTAATCTCTTCTTCCATTTTCTTACGAAGTCTTCCCATTACGATTTTGAGTAGAATTTTACTTGCATGACTGATCAGGGCAACAGTTCTATAGTTGGTTCATAATTGCAGGTTGCCCTTTTATGGTATTGGAATGAAGATAGTTCTCTTCCAATCTTTTGGCCGTATACCATATTTCTAAATCTTCTTACATTATGCGTCATAGATTTGTGTGCTTTCTTCTCCTCCAGCTTTAATTAGTTCAGCTGGTATCTCATTACATCCAGGTGATTTACCATTCTTCAGGATCTTTATTGCCCATGCAACTTCATCTAATGAGGGTTCAGGTTCTGTCTCTGCTGTCATTGGCTCATGTATCGCATTCATATCCTCACTGTCACTCATATCATGCATTCCACTTCAGTACTCCTGTCATCTTTCTAGAATTTGTCTACATTCTGTTAAGGTATTTCCCATCTTGTCACAGATAACATTCAATTGAGGTTGAACACTTCTTGTCAATAACTTCACTTCTTTGAACATTTCATAATCTCTTCCAGTCTTATGATATTGATCTATTCTGGTACAGCAATCTTGCATATATTGATTTTTGTCCTTTCTTGTGTTCTTCCTTATTTCTCGAGTTAAAGATATATATAAGGGGTGTTCATTTGAAATCTGTTCGTGCCGCACCGCGTGTCATTGCGTACATTGAACATGATCATGTCATAGTCATGTGAAAAGTACTGACCAATGAATAAAAGAGCACATGCTTATCATCCCATGATGCATAGGTTCTGTTTCTGAGTTGAGAAAATGGCCGGGTTGATCCAAAACCCGTCCAAAGAAGCTCTAAGAGTGGTGATTTAGTTCTTTCATTTGAAGGATGTCGACCAGTGGACATTCCGGTAACAAATGTGTGTCGAAGTACAACAGTGACAGATGGCACGAATGTTTTGGAAAGGACGACAGAGCTTCGACGGCCGGGTCAAACGCATATTGCAACAGAAAAAACCATCGCCAAAATTGATGCAGCAGTACAGATCAACCGTTGTTGAAGCATACCTTCGCTGGCGAAAGAATTTGATGTGTCAATCGGGAAAATTCAAAAGGTCGTTCGTAAGAAACTGCAATATCGGAAGGTGTGTTCACAGTGCGTAACACGGATGTTGACCGACCACCAAAACGAGGAACACATGGGATGGTGTTTTGAACCACTTGCTAAACACAAGAACTAAATGGAGAGAACCGTTGAGGCCACTAAGACGATTACACAAATGAACACACATAGTATTATTTGGCACTCACAGAAGAAGAAGGAAATAGAGATTAGAAGACGCACTAGACAACATAAAATTTGAAAGCTATAATAGTTACCGACCGGGATCGAAACCTGTCGCCTCCAAATGATGACGGCGCCTCGCTGCAGGAACAAGTGTACTTCGACGCACGACCAACTAGACACTCCACTTGCTGCATTACAGAGTGGAGGGTGATGCATTTCTCTTCCGCATAGTGGCAGGTCATGAGTCATGGTGTCACCACTTTGAGCCAAGCAGCAAATGAGAGAGCATGCAATGGAAGCATGCTGGATCACCAAAAGCCAAAAAATTCAAATTACAGGTTTCTGCTGGTAAGGTTATGCTGAGCACATTTTTTTACCATGAAGGGCTATTGTTGGCCGACTTTAAAGAACCTGGTGTCAACATCAACTCTACCCACTACTTGCAAACACTAGACAAGCTGCAAAAAGCCATCAAGAATAAACGACCCAGCATGCTTTCTCGCGGTGTGACTTTGTTGCACGATAATGCTTCACCCACATGGCGCAAAGATTGTGCAGGGAAGCATTAGCTTGGAAGAAGTGAGAAATTCTGCAACATCCAGCCTATAGTCCTGATTTGTCTCTATGTGATTTTCATTTGTTCGGATCTCTTTAAAAAAAGCTCTCAAGGGGCAACGATTTCACACAGATGCAGACGTAATGAATGTGGTAAAAAACACTTGGTTCAGTGAGCAACCACAATCCTTTTTTGCGGACGGCATTCGTCGCCTACCTAAGCAATGGGATGCTTGCCTGAATGCCTACGGCGACTTCTTCTGACCAACCCATGGTGCATAGTTCTTTCAAAATAAATGCTTTGTTTAGTTCTACCACACCTGTTAATGTTTCTGTCATGCTTTTGTAATAAAGCCATTGGAACGGGTTTCAAATTAACGTCCAAAATACTTTATACTGCTGTTATCGGATTCACCTCCTTTCTGTTTCAGTTCCCTTCGTTGTTTTATTAACTCTAACCTGTCTGATGAAATCCATGGCTTATGTTGCTTTTTCTTGGTTGGAATTATATCTTTGGCTGCAGTTATCAAGATATCTCTAGCTTGTACTGCCAGTTCATCAGGTGTCATTTCCTCATGTACAGACATCAAGACCCCAAAACGATTCCTCACTTCTACGTTGTATGCATCTGGTATTTTTTGTGAGATCAAAACGAAGTGGCCTTGGTCCTCGGGTAAGCTTTTTGAGTTTTAATCAGATCTGCTGTAACTGATGATCTGTATCACAGTCTGTACTTCGTAGGGTTTTTGCAGATGTTATGCTTGATCTCCATCTTCTTTGTTTTTAAAATATAATCTATCTGATATTTGGTAATAATGTCCGGGGACTTCCATGTGAAGAGTGTTGGGTGTTGTTTAAAAAGTGTGTTGGGTATTGTTAACTCATTTTCTGCGCAAAATTCAATTAGTCACCTGCATTATTTTGCATTGATTCACCATTATCATATGTCATGTTGTTAAATGTGAGCTGTCATGATTCAGCACAACTACCAAAGCCTCAGATCGTGTCTTTGTTTTTTTAAGTTGATTATTTGATATGGCAAGCTATCCAGGTATTTACCTCTGTCTTCCCCTAGCTCTTTCCCCACCCAGTTTGCCAGCTGTCCCTAATTTTTAAAGTTTATCTCTCCTCATACATGCCCAAATCATCTTGATTGTCTACATCAAATTTCTCTAAGCAATTTACAATTTTGTAGCCTGAAGGACCGCCTCATCCGTGCTATTTTTGATTTTCCTCACAAACCACATTTGATGTTGCCATTAGATGTTTCTCAGCTTGTCTGTGAATTGTCTGTTTCACATGCATCAGTATATCAGTTCTATGTAGCTCTGTAACGCTTTTGTCCTCTTTTTGCAATTGACAGCTCTTTATTAGCATATTTTCCATCTTGCAGCCACTTTGCTGTGGCAATTCTTGTTACAATCTCTACAAGGCATCTTCTATCAGATGTGAATGTTTCAAGATAGTTTCAGCATCCACAGAGCTACAGCTTGTCTGTAATGACACCGCACCCACAGAGCTACAACTGGTCTGTAATGACACAGCACCCATAGAGCTACAACTGGTCTGTAATGAAACAGCTTCCACAGAGCTACAACTGGTCTGTAATGACACAGCACCCATAGAGCTACAACTGGTCTGTAATGACACAGCACCCACAGAGCTACAACTGGTCTGTAATGACACAGCACCCACAGAGCTACAACTAGTCTGTAATGACACAGCACCCATAGAGCTACAACTGGTCTGTAATGAAACAGCACCCATAGAGCTACAACTGGTCTGTAATGACACAGCACCCACAGAGCTACAACTAGTCTGTAATGACACAGCACCCATAGAGCTACAACTGGTCTGTAATGCAACAGCTTCCACAGAGCTACAACTGGTCTGTAATGAAACCTCTCACAGAGCTACAACTGGTCTGTAATGACACACTCTAGTTCTCTTCTCATCACATGCCCAAAGAAAATTGGACTGTCTTCTCCCGATGCAAGTAACCAGTTCTCTTGAGTTAACTTATTTCAAGATATCTTCATTGCTCTTTCTATCCATCCACAGTCATCAGTCTTCTATAAAACCACATCTCCGCAGCTTCCACAAAATTTCTCACTTGTCTGCTAATTGTCCATGATTCACTTCTGTACACCAGGATTAGAACTCTTTTCCCCCACCTAGTTTGACAAAGATAAATTGCAGAGAATATTCTTCATCTTGTGAAAGTTAGCCTTTGCTTGGGTTATTCTACATTTAACTTCCTTATACAACTTCCACCTCTGTTATTAAAGTACCCAAATACTTAAATACTTGTTTCAGATTGCTTTCATTCTCTTTGATGTTGCATTTAGGTATGCAATTTTTCTTTCTACAACTATTACTTCCGGTTATTCAGACTAAGATAACATGACCTTGTAATCAGCCTTTGAACAATAACTGTTTTCTTCAAAAATAATTCAAGTCCACAACCGCAATTGCTAGGGGAATGCGAAAAACTGATTTATTGAGTTTTTCTCCCACAGAAGTCCATATGCCTAAAGTAACAAAGCTGTTAAAACTGACATAGCAAACAACAGTCATGTGAAGTACAAATCAACTCTTGTAATAAAACAGTCATTCTCAAATACATTATAATGCATACAAATGAGTCACACATTACAGTTCACAACATTCCACAATAAAAAATGTACACAAAATCTTTTACTAGTCAAATCATACATCGCTATTACTGTACAAACAAAGCCTTATAAAATGCAGCACATTTGTATATAATTATCTCAATACATATTCATTTTGTTAAATAAAACTCAGTATCAACAAGGTAAGATTCTATACAATGGGAGCAATGCAGTGCACTTCTGATACTACATGTGACAGTGTGCCTATCTGGTGTTATCTGCTACAGTAGATGAGACATGAGGGTAAAGGTCATCTGCTGCTGGACTGGACACGTGAGCACACCAGTTCATGGCATAGCACAGGTCAACATGGCAGAATGGATACGAGCGCTTGTTCTTACACATCCGGTGTAGTGATGCCGAGGTAGCTGGTTCAATTCCTACACCGGTCGGTTGGACTAAAATGTTGACTTCTCATCCTTGACTTGGGGGATATTAAGTTACAAGTACCTCAGAAGTCGGAGTGGGTTCACCTGATGGAGAGAAACACTGGTAATAGGTAAAGCTAATCCAAACAAAAAAAGTGGTAGTAAGTATATGGGCTACGCTTTAGTTCAAAATGAGCGAAAGCAAGAAAAAAAATAACTATGCAGTCCTCAGCCTGGAAATGTCTAGAAGATTTAGCTGGAGTAGAAGCCCGGGTACCCCCTAGCTGTGGTAGAAGGTGAAGCTAATCCACTAGCCATAGTAGAAGCCCAGGTAACTCCTAGCTGTGGTAGAAGGTGAAGCTAATCTACTAGCCATAGTAGAAGCCCAGGTAACTCCTAGCTGTGGTAGAAGGTGAAGCTAATCTACTAGCCATAGTAGAAGCCCAGGTAACTCCTAGCTGTGGTAGAAGGTGAAGCTAATCCACTAGCCATAGCAGAAGCCCAGGTAACTCCTAGCTGTGGTAGAAGGTGAAGCTAATCTACTAGCCATAGTAGAAGCCCAGGTAACTCCTAGCTGTGGTAGAAGGTGAAGCTAATCCACTAGCTATAGTAGAAGCCCGGGTACCCCCTAGCTGTGGTAGAAGGTGAAGCTAATCCACTAGTCATAGTAGAAGCCCAGGTAACTCCTAGCTGTGGTAGAAGGTGAAGCTAATCCACTAGCCATAGTAGAAGCCCAGGTAACTCCTAGCTGTGGTAGAAGGTGAAGCTAATCTACTAGCCATAGCAGAAGCCCAGGTAACTCCTAGCTGTGGTAGAAGGTGAAGCTAATCTACTAGCCATAGTAGAAGCCTGGGTACCCCCTAGTTGTGGTAGAAGGTGAAGCTAATCCACTAGCCATAGTAGAAGCCCAGGTAACTCCTATCTGTGGTAGAAGGTGAAGCTAATCTACTAGCCATAGTAGAAGCCCGGGTAACTCCTATCTGTGGTAGAAGGTGAAGCTAATCCACTAGCCATAGTAGAAGCCCAGGTAACTCCTAGCTGTGGTAGAAGGTGAAGCTAATCTACTAGCCATAGCAGAAGCCCAGGTAACTCCTAGCTGTGGTAGAAGGTGAAGCTAATCTACTAGCCATAGTAGAAGCCCAGGTAACTCCTAGCTGTGGTAGAAGGTGAAGCTAATCCACTAGCCATAGCAGAAGCCCAGGTAACTCCTAGCTGTGGTAGAAGGTGAAGCTAATCTACTAGCCATAGTAGAAGCCCAGGTAACTCCTAGCTGTGGTAGAAGGTGAAGCTAATCCACTAGCCATAGTAGAAGCCCAGGTAACTCCTAGCTGTGGTAGAAGGTGAAGCTAATCTACTAGCCATAGCAGAAGCCCGGGTAACTCCTAGCTGTGGTAGAAGGTGAAGCTAATCTACTAGCCATAGCAGAAGCCCAGGTAACTCCTAGCTGTGGTAGAAGGTGAAGCTAATCCACTAGCCATAGCAGAAGCCCGGGTAACTCTTAGCTGTGGTAGAAGGTGAAGGTAATCCACTAGCCATAGTAGAAGCCTGGGTAACTCCTAGCTGTGGTAGAAGGTGAAGCTAATCCACTAGCCATAGTAGAAGCCCGGGTAACTCCTAGCTGTGGTAGAAGGTGAAGCTAATCCACTAGCCATAGCAGAAGCCCAGGTAACTCTTAGCTGTGGTAGAAGGTGAAGCTAATCCACTAGCCATAGCAGAAGCCCAGGTAACTCTTAGCTGTGGTAGAAGGTGAAGCTAATCCACTAGCCATAGTAGAAGCCTGGGTAACTCCTAGCTGTGGTAGAAGGTGAAGCTAATCCACTAGCCATAGTAGAAGCCCAGGTAACTCATAGCTGTGGTAGAAGGTGAAGCTAATCCACTTGTCACAGTAGAAGGCAAAGGCAACCTCTTGGCTATAGTAGAAGATGAAAGTGACCTCCTAGCTTAGTAAGTGAAGTAAAGGACTTTTGAGGCATATTGTATATGGTGCCGTAGTAAATAAAGTAAGGACATTTGAGTCAAATAGGGTTAATGGAGCTGTGGTAAGTAAAGGACTCTTAGGTTTTAGGGTATATTTTAGTGGAAAGACAATATCTGTGAGCTGAAAAACAATGATCACATCATTATATTACCTGCAGATAGCGGAAACGCAATCATCCAGGGCAGCAATAACTATCATTAACAATTAGAAAAAGTATTCTCTCAGATTCCACCAAATGTACACCACAGAGCAAGAAAGATACTACTACTAAGACAGAAATGCAACAGCTAATAAACTCAAAAAGCAAATAAAGCTAGATAAGGTGATCAAAATGCAAAGAAGTCACAAAATGTCTAGGTGAGACAGATGGTAACTGCCATATGCATATGCAGTGTTGAAATTGTAGGCCATATTAGAAGATTGCACTATCCAAGAAAGTGTGCTCTTGTGACATTTTTTCCCCTCTAGAAGATTTACAGCCAAGAATATTCATACAGAAATGATTGCAGCAAGTGTTTATTATGAAAAACGCTACATAACTGGGTGGATAAGTTCTCTCAAGGACTTTCACAAATTGTTGATGAAGACTGACTTGGGCACTCTGTACATATTACGACAGAATCAACTGTACCGTGGTTTGTGGCGAGTATTCAAGCTGACAAGTGGGTAACAAAAGACTGTTACAACTGCAATAGGATGTTGTCAGCACTACTGACTATGGGGAAACTACTCAAATATGACAATGCCAGATCCCACAAAGCTCAATCAGGAAGAAAATTGCTCCGCTAGGGTTGAAACTTTGAACATACAAATGATTTCCACTTCTTTGATCCGCTAAAATAAATCACCTTAGCGACAAACGATTTCCTCGTTACAAACTGGAGCATGATCGGCTAAGGCAGCAGCCCACAAACTTCTACAAACAAAGGTAAATTATGTTGAGAAATAGGAGAGATGTGTAATACTACAATAAATGATTTTCAAGATCACATCTCATGGTAAACACACTGAGACAGTTACGAAGTGCCATCACATCACATGTCATCGACAGCAGGAACTTTGTAGATAAGAGTCAAAAATATCACTCTCAGCTGTTAACGCCAAAATGGTCAGTTCTGATATTGTTAGTTCCTTCATTGGGTGTCTGTAGAGCAGGCACTCAACCAATTGAAGAACACCATGATGGAAAACGAATGATCTAAACATGAAACAGATTCTGTTAGATATACACAACTTATAATGCAAGAAGATGGTATGGCAATGGGCTCTCCATTGCCCCTCACTCTCTGCAACATTTTCATGGCCAAACTAAAAAAGAAAGTGATGGCAACTGCTTGCTGGTTATAGTATGTGGATTGCACCATTCATGCAAGGGAAAAGAACGACAAGGATCACTTCCTGTCCCACACAAATAACCAAC
Source organism: Cepaea nemoralis (assembly GCA_014155875.1). Lineage (NCBI taxonomy): Eukaryota > Metazoa > Mollusca > Gastropoda > Stylommatophora > Helicidae > Cepaea > Cepaea nemoralis. The sequence goes on along the minus strand of JACEFZ010014337.1, from coordinate 64,263 downwards.
ATCCCATTCACCATGGAAAATAATGGAACTGCAATTTTTAGATGTAGAAGTTGAACGAGATAACAACTTGAGGTTTACAATGTACAGAAAAGACATGCATACAGACCAATAACTATATATGCAGTCCAACCACCAAATGAGAACCAAGACTGGCCCTGTTAAAGGCATGGTAGAAAAAGCCAACGGCGTATGTACAACAAAATAAGCTCTAGAGGAACTATAAAAAATAAAGGTGCCTTTTAAAAGAAACGGCTAATCCAAAAAAAAAAAAATGATAAAACTGCAAGACAACAATGCGAGCTGCAAGAAACCCAAGGTGAATTATAAGCACACTGTCATATTACCTACAATTAGAGTTTTACAGACCAACTATGCTAAATGTGTTATAACTGCAAGATCAGACCCGCAGCAAATAGCAACAATACAGTTAAAAAGAGACTCAATAATGAATTACCCAGAAGAAACACACCAAGAGTTCATCTACTTCCATTTCTTTGTCACCTGGCAACAAAAGAACACATCGGAGAATCAATCATGTGCCATGCCGGAAAGCGTGGGCGGTAATCGACCGCGCTTTTTCTCCAACCCATTCCTTCTCATAACATGTCCAAAAAAATTTGACCGTCTACGTCTAATTTCTCTAATCAATTTAAGATTTTCATTTGTCTCGTGTAGTACTTGGTCATTGGTTTTTCTGTCTGTCCATGGTTGCGGTGAAACAGGTTGCATAATTTGAATGGATTATTTGAACACAAGGCCACCTTTCACAACTAGAGAATATATAGGAATAATTTTTTCAATCATTCCTCTCAAGCCATTAATTCATACAAACCACACTCTGAGAACACAGATGAGACAACTTGTCACAACAGAAAGTGACAGTCGCCATTTTTAGTCACATTTAACAGAAAAACTGGAAAGAGATCAAGAAGACAACCACAGACAATTCTCAATGGATGGGATGGGAAAATGTCAGCACATGAGTTGATACATTCTGTCCTGTTAGAGGTTGTGAGATGTGAAGCAGCATGATCACCCACACCTGATGATGATGAAGCTTATTGGATATTAATACACAGGTAACAAAGTTGAGATGGTTCCCCCTGTCTGTAACTCCCTAAATGTGTTCGTGACAAAGTTAATACATGTACACTCATGCCAATCTCAATCCTGGGCAGCAACAGACACATCACAATCCAATCTTTCTCTCAGAAGGACACTATCCATCATGTAATGGAATTAATATCAAAACCTGCTCACTTATAACATTCACAGCTGCATGACTTATCTAGTCTCTCACTACTTGTCCAAACGCTACCTCTGTGGGATGAACAGCCCAGTCTGCAACAATGGTTGGGGGAGCTAATGAACAGCTACAGGACTTCCATGATTATTTTTATTCTTATAATGTAGGCAGCTTCATAGAAAACAAACTAATAACAGCTGCTCTACTCCAAGCTTCTGAAGGGGCTGAACTCATTAACATAGCAAGTCACACATCATACATTGATTAGTTACACTATATGTCTAGAGTACTTTTAGTCTTGTCCTCCTTAAGTTCCAGACAGCCATTGCTGCTACCTGACTGTTTCTGCCTGAGATGTGATCTCTATGATCAAATCCTAGACAGTTACCACCTTGTGAGGTCATTGTTTCCTCACTGCTATTTTAAACGTTTCTGCCCGCGTTGTTACCTTCTCTTATGAAATCCCAGTTATTAATTACTTGTTGGGGTCACTTAATGTATTGTGTTTACCTTTCCTCTGGAGTAATCTAGGCAAGCCGAGAGAGGGATTATGCTGCATGGGCAACACATGGTCTCTACAATTTGGCTCGGGCTTTGTGCTATGGAGAGGTATAACTCCATCCCTGGCCTTACCGTCACGGGTTGTAGTTTTGCTTATTTGGTAGCACAATGTAACAAACCATCGTCTGTCAGGACAGGAAGATGCTAGTGAATACTCATAGCTATGTGGCATGTTTCTGCCTAAGCTCTCAGATAGAATCGCAGACAGTTATTACTTTTCTTAAAGTCATAGTTTCCTCATTTATACTTTTCACGTGCCCAAGTTGTTACCTTCTCTGATGGAATCCTAGACAGACATTATTTCTGAGGTCATTGTGTCCTCATTGCTACTTTACATGAGTTTCTTATCTGATGGAATCCATAGTTATTAATCTAGCTTCTCCTGAGTGAGTTGAAAGAACTGATGGTTATTTAGCGGTAGTTACTGGACTAGCTGAGATTCACATCCAGGAGCACGCTGAATAAATGCACACAAATTATATTGTCCTGATTCAGGCAGTTGTCTGTGAGGCTGACCTCACACAGAAACACACTGGTTGTTGTCTGAGAGGCTGACCTGACACAGAAACACACTGGCTGTTGTCTGAGAGGCTGACCTGACACAGAAACACACTGGCTGTTGTCTGAGAGGCTGACCTGACACAGAAACACACTGGCTGTTGTCTGAGAGGCTGACCTGACACAGAAACACACTGGCAATCTACAATGGCAGGGACATACATGGGGTTACAGCGCTACCATCCAGCCAGATCTTTAACTTCGCCAATAAGTAATATGGTGGATTTGTTTTCAAGCAATATAAACATCACCTGTTTCAAAATACACAAAGTTAAACCTGACATAATTTTTCTAATTTGATTTCATACAATAACTCAAAATGTGTATTATATCTCAAAAACAAAATTATTCCAATAAACGTAGAGAATTACATGAAAACTATTTATGTCACATCTTGTACCAACTAATATATAGAAAGTTACAAGAAAAATTGTCACCTCAAATTACAATCTAACATGCTTGAATGCATTTCTAAGTAAAAATTTCCCAAAGGACAGAAGCTGATAGGAAAGTGATTTTTCTCAAACACAAGTAAACAATCCAAAAGCAAAATATGTTCCAATTTTGATTTTGTGCTTGCAAGGTTGGAAACATTATGTGCAAGAGCTGAATCGATGGCAGTCTTAGGCCTGAGCAGCTGTCTGCAGGCCACATCTGTTAGACTATACTATTAACGTCTGTCACAAATGATACATTAACTCATTGAGCCCTAGCCGTTACATGAACTGTTAGTTATTTCTTCAACCCTATCCCAGGCACAAAACACCACAGACTGAGATCTGTGGAGATACATGAACACCCATGCCAGCTGGCAGGCACATAATGATGATGATGACCCCAGGCAGTCATTACTTAACTCATTCTGGTCCATGTATATTTTACAGCAGTAACTGCCAGGGACAGAAATAATCACAAAAACAGCACAAAAAATAAAACATGAGGAGAATACATGAAAAGTGTAAGCTTTTTTATTTAAATGTCTGAATCAGACACCATTTTCACATATCTAGTTAAGTAACTCCAAAATATACAGACAAATATTCAACAAATCTGTGTAAGCCTTAGTACAATCTTCATTATAAAATCAAATTCTTTATACCTCCACTGTAAGGACCACAAACTGTTATATGCTATGCCAGCCTGCAGATGATTCTGTCACATGGTTTTAACTCATTCCTCCCATGATGTGTTATTGGCCCCTTCCGATGTCTTATGAGAGGACTGCTGGTACCTTATGGAAGGACTGCTGAAGAGTGAGTTTATGCTAACTTCTCATCATCCACTCACAGCAACTGTGAATGCTTACCAAACTCTGGAAGTACCTATGTATGTAGATGATTATCTCAACATATCTTCATGGTCTCTGTGGCGAAGTGGTCAAGCCGTTTGACTCGTGCTCCGAAGGTTGTGGGTTCGATTCCGGGCCACACCCTTCGGTTTACGAGTTAAATGTTTCGGAGACTCCTGTGGGTCGTCGCTAAAAGCTACCGAGTTCGTGCTTTGTGCGACAGCTTTCCGTGCTGCGGAAAGAGACCGAGCCATATGGGATAAAACCCGGTGCAATGAAGTCGACCCTGTCGACTTTTAAGCGACTTTTTTTTTTTGTGATAATCAGACAATATGTGTCATTTATATTGATGACCAAAGGTCACTGTGGTAGCGAACTCATTAAATACAGTTCAAGTTTGGGGTCAATGCTAAATTTCAGTTACAGGTTAGTGACAACAAACTACAACATGACATTTGTGGCCTGTCTAAGTTGACATGCCGCAAAGAATCTACAAACTTCAGAATGCTCTGGTGTCATTATCGTAACACAGTGCACTTGTTTGACATGAAGCTATTCTCTATGTGGTCAATAAGTGGTGTAACTGAATCATGGTTTTAACTTGTTTAGCTGTTGCCTCGAGGAGGGTAATAATGACCACACAACATTAACAACAAAACTCAAACATCACATCTGTCTACATTGCTAGCTAAACGGATGTACGATTCCACCTCTTGAAGTGAGTTTTCATCAAGGAAGATCAAGTTATTTATTGCTTGAATTATTATCATTATCTTTATCATTCCCCTATGAAATTTCACACTTAACTTGTAACCCTGCATCACATTTGCTTGTATCTGATTTTGTGTGTGTGACAGGAGGGCAATCAAGCTGTGTTGTCAGAGTATACTGAATTCTATTTCCTGCAGTAGTTATTGTATTCATAATCCAGCCTATAGTCAATAAGAATGATACAGGTGACACAAGGCACACTTCTGTTCTTATTTCAAATGCATCTGTTAGTTTTCCCAAAGAACTCTACATGTCATGTCCATATGCTGTGGTCATTAAGCTCATATTTGGTAGAATCTGTTAGAGCAGTGGTTCTCAACCGGTGGGGAATTCCCCCCCCCCCCCCAGGGGGGAATTTTAGGGTTTCCATGGGGGGGGAGAAGAATGAAGACCATTTCAAGATCACGTTAATACAAGAACCGATTACTTGATATTGTTTTTCCCTTCATACTTTACAGTCATGTACGTCTCATCCTTCTAAAATTCATTTTATAAAGTAGACCCACAAATCATGTTTTATGTGGATGTCTAGACTTGTTTTAGAATATGCTATTAAATTTACCTTCCATTTTTACGTATACTGTGTTAAGGGTGGGGGATTTTTAGATAGGAAATATGAAAAAAAAAAGGGGGGGGGGGGAGACGTTCTGAAAATACGGTGAAGGGGGGCACGGGCCAAATTTTTGATAGGAAGGGGGGGGAATGACGTTCTGAAAATATGGTCAAGGGGGGCACGGGCCAAAAAAGGTTGAGAACCACTGTGTTAGAAGCTTATCTATTTCCTGAGGGATTCCTTATCAATGCTGCCAAATATGTTTTCATAGTCCAAGAATCCCATATAGAGTGGTGACCTCAGCTCAACATACACATCCACCTTATAAAAGACAAATGCATCATCAGACAAGCTATTGTATACCCTGACTAAACATAAGAAGAATAATCACTCAGGAAGAGTGACCAATCAATCACACTTGATGCATTATTTTGGACAGAAAGGGTTTATAAACCTTCAATGTGACTTGGACAAAAGTATATTCACATTATCAAACTAAGTTCTATTTGTGCTGACTGCACACACTGACTGAACAATACTCCTTGGCCATCTGAGATAGCAGTGTCACGCAACTGTTCTATAGAACATGACCAATGCAAGGAGATGTGCTTAGTCTTCATCATTAACCATCTCATCTCATCATGTTCCTCTTGTACCGTGCTGTGTCGAGGTGAAGTATAAACAGTGGGAAAGTGCCCGCTTATGGGCTTCATGTATCAATATTCCCATGGACTGTTATTCCCTGCGTCCATCGTTTACGTGGTCAACCTCTTCCTCTGCTTCCCTCTAGTCTGTACATCATTGCTTGTTGTGGTATACTGTTAGTTGGTGACCTACTTGCGTGGCCAAACCATTTGACTTGCTGCCTTCTCATATAGCACTATAATCTGAGAGGCAAAGGCTTCTGACTATAACACGTAGAGACACACTGCAAAGAATGTCTTAAACTCTGTACAAGGGGACTACTTGAACAAGCAGAAGAAACTGTGTGGTTTCCTGCATCTTAGGGTACACGAACCCATGGTGAAATATGGCTGAAAGCTAAACACTCCAAGATCAGGGATCAAGCAACTGGAAGGGAAACTATCTACTGATCAAATGGGCAAGCTTCATAAAATAGACAAAATGACATCCTGCCTCTTAAAGTCTCTTGTCCGGACAGTCCACTAACCTGGATTTTCATGACATCTTTCTGCTGAATAAAACACAACAGCTCAGCATTCTTTACTTTCAGATATATATATGTTACTGCTCCCAATTTATCTTTCCATTTGTCAGTTACGCCATAAGTTTCTCCTTATTTTTGTCAACTCTGAAAAGTTATCTTAAAACATTTTAACTATTTTTACTTCTATAGCCTGCCTTTACTTTCTTAATGTATCCTTGTCTAAGTTGCATTATAATGTATTGTTAACTTCCACAATCTAACTTTACAGTTATCCTTGTTTACAATTTGATACGTTACCTTAGTGACAGTGCTAGTTTAGTGAATATAGTATACTTTGCCCGTTAGGATATCAGTGCATGTTCAACCCAGTTAGAGAAAAATGTGTGTAATGTATGTAATCACATTTAATATACCTAGAAATAATAGTGTTTAGTTGCTCTTGGCACAAAATTATCACACACCTAATTAGTTACAGAAAATTTCCATCATCACATTAAGATTATCTAATCTTTGAAAAAGCACAAGTGAACAACAGAATATTGTCTAGAAAAAACATGCTTGTCAATTATATGTTGAGTCACATGTCATGGTGGACAACGCAGAGATTAGTATTCTCTACAACCACATTTCTGTGCTCTGGATCCCTGATATTTTCCCATGCCCTGTGCCTACATTATGTTCATCGCAGCTACCCTAAACACACACAGTCTACACTTGTGCATCACAGCTACCCTAAACACATACATTATGTGTCTGCGTATGTTCATCATATGCTACACTAACCACATTCTTTCTGCATATGTGTACACTCACAGCTACACTAAACACATACATTATGTGTCTGCATATGTGTACACTCACAGCTACACTAAACACACATTGTCTACACATATGTATTGTGACAGCTACATTAAACATAAACATTGTCTGTGTGTGTATTTTCACAGCTACATTAAACACACACAATGTCTGTGTGTGTATTTTCACTGCTACATTAAACACACACATTGTCTGTGTGTGTATTTTCACAGCTACATTAAACACACTGTCTACACATGTGTACTCTCACATCTACACTAAACACACACATTCTGTCTATACGTATGTACAGTGACAGCTGCACTAAACACACACATTCTGTCTATACGTATGTACTGTGACAGCTACACTAAACACACACATTCTGTCCACGCGTATGTACTGTGACAGCTACACTAAACACACACAGTCTGTCCACGCGTATGTACTGTGACATCTACACTAAACACACACATTCTGTCCACACATATGTACTGTCACAGCTGCACTAAACACACACATTCTGTCTATATGTATGTTCTGTGACAGCTGCACTAAACACACACATTGCCTATACATATGTACTGTGACAGCTGCACTAAACACACACATTCTGTCTATACATATGTACTGTGATAGCTACACTAAGCACACACAGTCTGTCCACATGTATGTACTGTGACAGCTACACTAAACACACACACAGTCTGTTCACATGTATGTACTGTGACAGCTGCACTAAACACACACATTGTCTATACATATGTACTGTGACATCTACACTAAACACACACATTCTGTCTATACATATGTACTGTGACAGCTGCACTAAACACACACATTCTGTCTATACATATGTACTGTGACATCTACACTAAACACACACATTCTGTCTATACATATGTACTGTGACAGCTACACTAAACACACACATTCTGTCTATACATATGTACTGTGACATCTACACTAAACACACACATTCTGTCTATACATATGTACTGTGACAGCTACACTACACACACACATTCTGTCTATACATATGTACTGTGACAGCTACACTAAACACACACATTCTGTCTATACATATGTACTGTGACATCTACACTAAACACACACATTCTGTCTATATGTATGTACTGTGACAGCTACACTAAACACACACATTTGTCTATACATATGTACTGTGACAGCTACACTAAACACACACATTCTGTCTATATGTATGTACTGTGACAGCTACACTAAACACACACATTCTGTCTATATGTATGTACTGTGACAGCTACACTAAACATACACAGTCTGTTCACATGTATGTACTGTGACAGCTACACTAAACACACACATTCTGTCTATACATATGTACTGTGACAGCTACACTAAACACACACATTCTGTCTATACGTATGTACTGTGACAGCTGCACTAAACACACACAGCATGTCTACATGTGTGTACTGTGACAGCTACGCTAAACACATATTCTGTTTACACGAGTACTCTCACAGCTACTCTAAAGAAGTGAGAAAATCATCTATCACATGTAATTTACTAATATAAGATTTAACAACCTTCATTTACATATTCAAAAGATTTGCATTCAATTTCTTAGCTGCCAAAACGTGAACTCCAATATTTTAGTCCACACATTTAAAAAAAAAAGTAAATCCAGGAGAGATATAGCAACCTCTAGCATATGTAGCAGGAAATCTGGCCTTTTATTCACAATGAAATAATTATGAATATACTTTTCTAGTATAATATTTAGTTTCATTTCATTGTCATAGGCCATACTTCCTCTATCTATGAAATGGATAGTCACAGAACTATCATACTCACGTAGCTTTCATAACCATACTCAAACACTTAACACAAGAGGACAAGTACCTTACTTAACCACAGACACCACCATATTTGTGTGAAACTTACAGGATTTAACATGTGCTAGTTAAACCCATTATAAGACGGGGTACAAATTGTCTTACTCTTGCCTTTTCCTGGCTCGACTTAGAATAGACAGGTAGCCACCGGCATCAATATGATACTGGATAAAATGTGCCAGCAGGAATTACCCAAATTTATGATAATGCATTAATTTTTTTAGAAATGAGAATTTAAAAAAAAGAAAGCAAGACAAAGGAAAGAAATTGAAACAATTGGTGCAAACCAAATCCAATTAGGACCTGAAGCATGCGCACACACACACAAAGTATTACTCAGTCTCACTATCTGGAAGCATACACACAAAAGTTTTACTCAATCTCACTATCTGGAAGCATATACACAAAAGACACAAAGTATTAATCTCACTATCTGGAAGCATATACACAAAAGACACAAAGTATTAATCTCACTATCTGGAAGCATACACACACACACACACACACAAGCTGCAGGTATTGCGCAATCTGACTATCTGGAAGACAGAAGTTACCACCATTTTCAACAATAACCTAAACATTATTATGTTTATACAAATCCAGAAACATGTATTTCTCCCAGTCCAACAACAATAACCTAAACATTATTATGTTTATACAAATCCAGAAACATGTATTTCTCCCAGTCCAACAACAATAACATAGCATGCTTTATCAGTACACCTTAATCCAACAACACCCAAAATAGTTGCCTCTACCTTCCTTGTCCACCAACAAGAAGCTTTATCTTTACACCTTTATCCAACACCAGAAATGTTTATATTTCTCTGTTACTCAACAACAATCTGAAAATGTTTATTTCTCACATATGCAGACTGTAAAACAGTTCAGTTCTCCGCTTCATTCAACAATAACATGAAACTCTCTTGTTTCTGATTCCAACTGAAATGGTTTGAAGAAAATTTTTCTAATAAAAATTCTCCATCTCATTCAGTCTGATTTCTCAGCTCTGGTTACAACTGTGCCAGGTCTTCTTATTCTTCAAGGTCCTATATAGTTAAGACTCTTTCTTATCAGCATTGCCAGTAGTGGGCTGTGCTCAATATTTAAATCTCAAATCCCGAAACAACCAAATAAATCAATTTGATTATTGCTCACTGGAATTTAGGCGGCCTGGTGTGCCTTGCCAGTGAGAAGACCTGATCGTTCGGGTCCACATCGATTGACAGACGTTAGTCGCGGCGATCGGGCAAATCTTGACCTACAACCTACGATGAGTGACGTGGTATTCTGTTGTGATAATTTGGCTGTATCCAGCGTGTGGTCTAGTGTTTACACACCTGCTTCACACGCCAGTGATCCAGGGTTTGTTTCCAGGTTCGGTCAAGGATATGCACTACTGACGAGCTCAAACGAGAGCGAAACTCGAGTCTAGTGCTTCCGCATTGACGTGGATTGGCCTCAGGTTCATACCAGAATGCGATCAGCGTTGCCAGTAGTGGGTTGTGCTCAATATTTAAATCTCAAATCCCAAAACAACCAAATAAATCAACTTTTTCTTATGTTGCTGATCTTCCTGCCTGATCATGAGAAAGTGGTTTAAACAGACACACCAAAATGTGGGATTTCTACACAGCATGTAAGCACATTTACATCAAACGGAGTGTCTCATACAACAGCAACAGTCTCACATGATACCATGATATCACAATAGTACCACTTGCAGTAGGAGTCTGTCAGTATCTGCTTGTAATACAAGATGCCGTGTACATATGCTGTTTTATGCTGGAAATGTTAAATACTACATTCAAATGCTATACCCCCACATTGAGGCTAACTGTGGTTACTTGCAGAACATGAAGTGGTCAGTTGACCTGCCAGTCACTCCCAAAGTTCAGAGCCAAGCATTGTTACTTCACGACGTACATCTAATTCTCCACGAACAAACAGAGCCAACATCTAATTCTCCATGAACAAACCGAGCCAACATCTAATTCTCCATGAAAAACCGAGCCAACATCTAATTCTCCATGAACAAACCGAGCCAACATCTAATTCTCCATGAACAAACAGAGCCAACATCTAATTCTCCATGAACAAATGCTAACATCTACTTTTCCATAAACAGACAGAGCCAAGCATTGTTACCTCACGGCGTACATCTAATTCTCAATGAACAAACTAAAATACAACATTGTAAATTATCTATATACATGACCTATATTTCCCATACAGAACAGTAATTATTTCACACAGAAGGGGATCAGAGTGGGAGGATTCTGTATGTGAAGGTTAACAAGAGTAATGAGATGTTTTTTGGGCAACCATCATATGGTTACATGCAGATGGATTAATGTCTGTTTGATAATTCTGCTTCCTTAAATCTTTAACAACAATCTGCTAGCTTTGATCTTCATTTTTACTTCCCAAATTTTTTAAATTCAATCAAACATATTCCGTGGATTTCAATTAAACAGCAAAATTCCGTAAAATTTGTCCCTCATATGTCCAAAGTCACAAGCTTAACAAAGCACTCACTTTTAGCAAACATCGTAATACATCCACCCCCATGGCACCAGTAGCATCCATTCATTCATACAGTAATTCACCCAACCCCAATGACATTAACTTCCACAACAACTCATCCCATGTCCACGGTGCTGGAGTCGTCAGAATCTGAGTCTTCCTCATCTGAATAAACTGAAGGTGTGTAGGCCGCTCCTCGGGAATTCTGATCAAAAGAACTGGTACTCGACTGCCGAGACAGGGCTGTCATGACCTCCCTGTCTGTACTGTCTGACAGGCCAAACAAGGATGCGGATGTGGACTGTGAGGTAGACTGCTGCTGATATCTAGAAAAGAAGGAGAACACAAAAAGTGATTGCAACAGGATGCACAGTTCACATGATGATTACAGAAATGAACTCTCGTGGTAAAGAGATAATGCATCATTAACGAAACATGTGCGATACTGGAAGCATTATAACAATAAAAATAACTACTGTCTATTCTTTTCACATGGGACAGTGAGGAGCATTTTTGATATTCACTGGCACAGGAATGAACCATGAAGTTGGAACCACGACTAGCAATGTAATTGAGAGGTATGAAATAGATGTGATGATATAAGATAATTCTATAGTAGCAAGATAACTGGTAATAGATAGCCTAAAATTATATGCAAGAATCACCAATATAAAGCTAATGGAGAGAATTAAACAAATGCCAGTGAATCAAGAGGTGAAGAAAAGACACTAGTGCTGAATACTAATTACATGCTGCAATGACTTACTGGGATTATGTGAAGTCACTGCTTTTTCCTTGTGCTGAATCTATATTTCTTGATGGTGTTCACTGTTGATTTGAGAGTGTCTACCTATGTTGTGAAGTTATTTGAGAATTTTCCAGCAATCATGCGAGATATTGTAGGTCACCATGGCCGATTAGATAAGAACGTGTGTTCTGATGCCGAGGTAAGGTTTTCAGCCCCTACATCGGACAGTTAGACCTATCGTCCTTGACTTGGGGACATAAATTACAAGTACCTCGGAAGTCGGAGTGGGTTTACCTGATGGCGAGGGGATACTGTTAATAGGGAAAGCTAATCCACATGCAAAATTCAGCCCAGCACTACTAGAAGTGGTTTGTTCTACGCTTGAATTCAAAGCAAATGAGTGCCAACAAAAAAGAAGAGAGATACTGATATCATGCTCATTTATTAATTGTACATATACTTCACCAGCACCAATATCTGTTACCTTCCTCAGAAATTCAACTGTGTATCTTTCTGTATGCCCATTCAATGGGTCTCATGTGCTTTATAGCAGTGTCTTCTCTGCATCTCTTTGACGGCCTTTTTTCATCACTTCTAGTGTGCCGTTGATTACCTCTGGCAAGCTTGTTCCCTTCCTTGGTGGAATACCTGAATTTAAGAATCAACATCACACACTTCAGACATTTCCACACATTTTATCCCCATCTTCAAAAGCCAACAAAGGAGTTTCCACGCTGATTTTCTAGTAGCAATTTGATTAAAAGCCCGTCTGGCAAACCTCTATGCCTTGAGTACTGTCCAGCCCCTCTCCTCAACTCACTTCATGCTTAGTCGGTCTTTCCCTTTATGGATACTCCACCTGATCCAGGCAGCTTTCACCACATCACCTTTATTGAATTGTAGCTCTCCACCCAGTGGGGCAGCAGTAGCAGTTCATCTATCAGCCTGTTCGTTGCCCCACACACCTGCATGCCCTGGGCATAGAATCCATCCTGTTGAACAATGCTAGCCAATCCATCTGGAACATCCCAGATCTCCGGTGGAAATGTGCTGCTCGTGATCTGAATTGCAAGGTTAAGCAAAGGCAGGAGTTGCTCTTACTGGCCATGTGTGCACCAGAGCATGTAGTTTTATTGAACATCTAGACTCTACAACAGCGGTTCTCCTGAACACATAATGCAGCTCTGATGAAGAGAACCTAAGCAAAGAGAGTTGGTTTATTCATGATGAATATATTCATATACACTGCCCTATTGGAGACCTATAAAAGAGCGGCATCATTGTATGATCAGTACAATACAAGTGCTGTTTTACTGAAAACCTCTTCAAAAAGAGCTGTTCTATAAAAAATAATTTTATTGAAAAACTATAAAATAAGAACTGTTCAACTGAACAAGAGCTAAACGCCCGCAAACACAGTTTCTGAGGAACGATATAACAAGTGAATCCACAGAAGGCATGAATGGTTATATTAAAGATCAACACATCACCTAAGGCAGCCTAATGACTTACAAAAAAAACATGAGAGACTCCCTTGATTGCCTATACATTTCCAAATAATGGTCCACTTAGAACTACTACATTAACAACAGCAATCTTACAGAAGACATACAACAATCTGGACTTGCTACAGAAAGTACAAACAACATCTACCATGAACAACTCTTCCAACAGTTAACAAGACAAAATACCAGCCACACTTATCACACAGCTACAATAAACATCTACCTGGCTTGCTGTGCTGTTGCTGAAGAAGGATCGACCGGACGGACAGCATTGGACTGGAATGGGGTGGAGCTGTTGGCCATTTCTGAAACAGTATAAAATCATGGTTACTGAGCTGTAGCCTCTTGCAGGAAAACAGCTAGAAAAGTCGTGATCTACCAGCACTTAGTATATGCTTGCTTGCTTGTGTTCGTTGGCTTGAGCTCCAACGCGAAGTCCTGTATGTCGGATGAAGACATCCTGTTGTCCAACATCAGTGTGATGTCATACAGAACCTGAAGTTTGCGTGAGTATCCGTTGTCCCATGTCTGGTTTATTGGTGTGCAGACTGGTGGTTCCTCGCCGTACAGGCAGACACTCTCCGACTTCGGAGGAATCGGCGATCCTACTGACTTTAGCCAGGACCCCGAAGGGACCTGTTGCCCAGGACGCTCGACGAGGACGCGTCAATAGGTCTTGGCCAGTATATAACTCGGCCATGGTGCCTTGGAAACACCTCTGCGTCCCACTTAGTATATGTGAAAATCAATCAATGAAAATCAATCAGTTGACACATATGCCTTGTGATTGTCTGTAGCTGTTAAGGATTTAAACATGTCATATATGCAGGGACACAATCAAATACCTTGAACAGGGTGTATTTTTAATGACTGCAGTGTTTGAAAATATTGCCGGTCCAAGTTTTGTATTTACCTATTACGTTGCATGAACTTTACAGATGGTGAATACAAAACTTGGACCGGCAATATTTTCAAACACTGCAGTCATTAAAAATACACCCTATATGAGTGGACAAGTGTTCAGGCACACTGAGCATATGGTACTAGACCCAGTTGTATAGACCATCCGGCACTTGGAGGTAAAGTCACCTTTATTTCCCAATACATTTTCTAGTTCCCATTGTTAGGCTGGATCAAACTTAACGCCCAGGTCAAGTTTAAAATTCCACCCAGGAGGGATTCATCCTACGCAGTTTATTTTTTTAAATACATAAAGGTGTTTGAGGTGAAATTAAAATAACAGACAAATTAAGGATTTTTTTGTTTAAGGATTCCCTAAAGAAAGATTAAGAGTGTTATAGGTATACTAAAATTACTCAAATGTATACATTAGTGGCAGGAAATATTTTAAACATGTCAATAAAACACAATATTAAGAAAAACATAAACAACAAGTAATGAATTCAAAATCAGAAGCCTGGTATAAGAAATCTTTCCAGAGGGAAAGAATCTATGACATGAGGTTCCAATCACAAAAAATATATGCCGGCACTACAGAAAAACTCACCTACAATGTAAGGCTCCTAAGAATCTGATAAGTATACATCTATGCAACATGAATAGTCACTAGCAAACCCAGTAATACAAGATTCAGTAACAATATGTAAACATTAAAGCAATACTCCAATAACTTTGTGCAAAGCCCTAAAAATTATCACTCTACAAAGAAAACACCTATAGCTTAGTACCAAGCCCCAAAGATTATGTTCATTCTACAAACAAAACACCTACAGCTTAGTACCAACCCCCAAAGATTATGTTCACTCTACAAACAAAACACCTACAGTGTAATATCAACTGCCAAAGATTACGTTCACATCTATAAACAGAAATCACAACAAAACTCACCTAACACATAAAAGACCCAATGACTGCAGATCTAAAAGCAAACCTCACCTATAACATAAGGTTCCAAAGACTTTGGTACCATTTTGGAAGCCCGGGCAAGATCCTGCGACGTGCACTGGCCACGCTCCAGACCAAAGGCCATGCCCATTCTCTTTAAAACCTCAATGTCATCATGGATCTCAAAAGTGTTGTCAAATTTGAACAAATATTCATATCTGTGAGAAAATTGTCAAAAACAACATTATAAACCACTAAAGTCACCATTATAATTGTATAAATGTAACACATTCTGAACTCTATCAGGAGCGAGTGATTGATTTTTGCAGATTTTTTTTTTAAACAGGCAGCATCATTGCTATTAAGTTTTCATACAGCTTTCATGCCAAAAGAATTTTCCATAATTTGTCTTTTTCTGACCTAATAGTACATGGTTCCGTCGTCCTGCTACTGAGTGAGCGCGTGGCGCGACACTGTTAGCTGTGAGATTCATGTGGAATACGCTTACATCTGTCCTGCTGTTATTTGCACAGCGAACTGCATGTTCGGAACAATGGCCGGCTGTCGCTGAATTGACTGGTTTGCCTTTTTGGTTCACGAGTGCATTTTTCAGGGAGTCGGAACTACGGAGTTCGTGCTTTGTGTGGCACTTTCGGCGGGTCACCCTGCAGAAAGAGACCAAACATTGTGGGATAAAACCCGGGTCAATGAAGTCTTTCTGGTGACTTCTGATCGACAATGAACTTTATTTTTTGTGGAGGACTTTTGTGTTGGCATTATGGCAGCGGTATTATGCAGTGTACCTGTGCGAGCTGTTGGCTTGCCGAGACTCCTGTCTGTTCCACTTTTCACATTGGGCAGTGAGGAGCTTTTTGTGTTATGTTCACTGGCTCAGAGCATAATGGGGATGACCCGTTGCCGTGAAATTGGAACCGCAACTAACTTACTAGTGTAGAAAACATCACTTTGCAGACTTGTATCTTTAGTATAAATATCCTGGGTCACTGAACTACGTTTAATAGTTCTTTGCCAGGTAACAAGGTGACATAGAGTGACAAAATCTTAGACCTCAGTGTTAAGTGATGAAAGACCCATTTCTCGTCTGCCTATCTTCTCGTTTTCAAACATCAACGCTGTACAAGAACAAGGGAGATCAGATCGACTTTAACAACTATAGGGGTATCTCACTTCTGTGTATTGTTGGGAAAGTATTTGCCAGAATTGTCCTGCAGAGACTTCAAGTCCTGGGAGATCAAATCTACCCCGAATCACAGTGCGGCTTCCGTCAGAACCGGTCTACCATTGATATGATATTCTCATTGCGACAGATGCAAGAAAAATGCCGGGAACAAAATCAGCCACTGTTTATTGCCTTCATCGACCTCACAAAGGCATTCAATTTGGTCAGTCGTGAGGGTCTGTTCAAAGCACTAAAGAAGATTGGCTGCCCACCAACTCTTCTGTCCATTGTGGAATCGTTCCACACAGGCATGAAGGGTATAATCAAGTTTGATGGCTCAACTTCAGAAGAGTTTGAAATCAAGAGTGGAGTTAGGCAAGGTTGTGGAGTTAAGCAAGGATGTGTACTAGCCCCCTTTCTCTTTGGGATATACTTTTCACTTCTACTGAAATATGCCTTTCGTGATCAGGATGACGGTATATACATTCACTCATGCTCAGATGGTGGCCTCTATAATGCTCAGAGATTGAAGACCAAGACCAAAATTAGCAGGGTACTAATCAGAGAGTTGCTTTTTGCGGATGATGCTGCGATTACAACCCACTCTGAGGAAGAATTACAACATCTACTATCATCATTCTCCAATGCTTGTTCTGAATATGGTTTAACAATTAACAAAAAGAAGACACAGATTATGTCGCAAGGTGCACATGGTGTACCATCAATCTTTATTGATGACACGGGACTGGAGATAGTAGACCATGTTACATATCTAGGATCAGAGGTAAATAGCAAATTATCCCTCGATCAGGAAATCAACATCAGGATTGGCAAGGCAGCAACAACAATGAACATGTTAGCAAAAAGAGTCTGGGAGAACAGAAAGCTTACTGCCAAAACAAAAGTCCTCGTCTACCAAGCCTGTGTCCTTAGTACTCTTCTTTATGGCAGTGAAACCTGGACAACTTACTCACGCCAAGAGAAACATTTAAACAGCTTTCATATGCGGTGTCTGCGAAGAATACTTGGTATTAAGTGGCAAGACAAAATCACAAATACTGAAGTATTGGAAAGATCAGGTTGTGTGACGGTGTATTCCATGCTCAGTCTTCGTAGACTTAGATGGATAGGACACGTTAGGAGGATGGATGATGGTAGAATACCAAAGGACATCTTTTTTGGTGAATTACAGACGGGTAGGAGATCTCAGGGTCAGCCTCTACTACGATACAAAGATGTGTGTAAGCGGGACATGATTGATACAGGCATTGGTAATGCACATTCGTCGCCGCTGAACGTGATGCATGGAGGGCAACTATCAGAAATGGAATAAAGACAAAGGAGAAAATGATTGCAGATAAAGCACACACAGAGCGTGAGAGACGTAAGATGGTGCAAAATGGTGGAAGTGACCATGTTTTCACATGCACCTACTGTGGGCAAACATTTGCAGCAAGAATTGGCCTTACCAGCCACACTCGCCACCGCCATGGATCGCAGTTATTAAGCCTTTTTGAAGCACAATGTACCAAACTATCGTCTGTCAAGATGGAAAGGTGCCAATGATGATGATCTTCTCGTTTTACAGACCCAAGTTGATCATTTCCAGGCTGCTGGAGTACTTTTATCAAGTAGGACTCTCTTTCATACAACAGAAGAATACTCACATTTATTTTTCAAAATGTACGTAGTTTCATTAGTCGCCTCTTGCCTCTTTTTTTTTTAATCTGCTGAAGACTTTATAGCTGCAAAATCCTCAGTTACTTGCATCTGTGTTTTTGTATAGCTGACATTTTCTACTTTTTTCTTTTCATTTATATCTTGATTTTAGCAACTGCTCTATCATACACACCTGAGAAAGCATGCATTAATATAACACTGGCAAAAAGTATTTAGATCCGCACTGTCAAAAGCTATTTCTAAGAGGACATCATGTGTACTGTTTACAGAATGTTTATAATACTACTCCGCGCATGCTCACAGGTGCTTAGTCTTACTCAGTTGATAATGAAGGATAGCCTCCATCAGCATATGCCACATGAAACCTTATATTTTCTCCAATCTGCCACAGCACACAAGATATACAGCTTTATCAAGGTGCAACAAGTCTGCACAAAGAGCACTAGAAGACCACTTGCCACAGAGATAAAAACTAACAGATTCAGTCTTCATGATGCCCAACAATCTACTACATGTATGTACACACTGGGATGTAAAAAGGCAAAGTAAGTACACAGTAACAGCTTAAACATAAACAAGGAAAGTATGTATAAAAGTAATCAAAATGAATAAGTTAAGTACGAGGGCAAGTCAATAAGTAAGTCACACAGTTCTGTGGGATGGCAGGTAAATGTAGTTGGTGTTTTCTACAGGTGTCATTAGGTGACAGCAACATCGAACTTTATATTCCCGTTCGTCAGGTGGCGCTAGGTGTCTCATGAGCATGCGCAGCGCATAAACAAAATCCATCCATCCATCATGTGCCATGCCGATAAGCGTGGGCGGTCATGTTCTGCCATCTCACTCGATCACCAGAGTCGTGGATCAGTTCTGTGTTCCTGTCTCGACCATGCCACGTGGCCAAGCCATCCAGGTATTTACTTCTTGGTCTTCCCCTTGGTCTCTTCCCTTCAATCTTGCCAGTAATCACCAAGTTCTCCAATTCATTTCTTCTCATAACATGCCCAAAAATTTTGATTGTCTACGTCTAATGACCCTTATCAATAAACAAAATGGCGACTACATTTACGGAGTATACACCCAAAAAGCAACATGCTGTTGTGCGTTTTTTGGGGGGGCAAAAGAACTGCCTGCAAAGGACATTCATAAAGAAATGCTTCCTGTTTATGCTGACTACCAGCCCGTATCAAAGCGTGCTTCAATGCAAACATCCTTCTTCGCCTTATGTTCAAAAATTCAAGGTTATGCCATTAGCAGGGAAGGTTATGCTGATGGTGTTCTGAGATTGTCAAGGAGTGCTTTTAACCAATTTCAAGAAGAAAGGTGACAATGTGAATTCTGAATCGTACTGTGAAGTTCTATTGAAACTTCATGATGCAATTCGAAGAAAACGTCCAGGACTGCTGACTAGAGAAGTGTTGCTTCTTCATGACAATGCCAGACCACATACATACGATTAACTCAGGAGAAAATTAACCGACTAAGGTGGGAAGTTCTGGAACCTTACAGCCCCGACTTAGCCCCTAGCGATTTCCATCTTTTTGGTCCAACCCACCTTGGCGGGAGACATTTCGCGAATGACGCCGAAGTTGAATGTGAAGTGAAAGCGTGGTTTAGAAAACAGCACGCAGTTCTATGCAGCCTGTTTGGGACGACTGATAAAACGATGGGATAAGTGCATCAATGTTGGTGGAAATTATTTTGAAAAATAAAGGAACAATTATGTATAAAAATAAACTGGTTTCAAGTTATCATATTTAGTCATTTTTCTACAGCCATGTGTGACTTACTTATTGACGTCTCCTAATAATAATATAAGTAAATAAGAAAGCAAAGAAATTAAACATCACAAGTGTGAATTATGACAAAGTATAAAGGTAAAGCAAGCAAATGAGCACAAAAGTACACAAAGTAAATAAGTAAAGTACAGAAGTACAGAAAGCAAACAGTTGAGTAAATATTAAAACATAAAAGTACATTTAAAAAGTTAATAGTATGTCTTTTACAGGACATCACAATCACCCCCCAGAGATTTTAGCTGTTTGTCATTTACTAGGCAATTTGCACTAGTAGTTTGCCATTGCTTTCTGAGCGACAACTAAAGTACATTAGTAGTTATAAACGAAAAACAAAAACAAATTATAAAAACAGCAAGAAAAAGACACACAGTAATACTTCAAAACAAGAGAAAGGCAAAGACATGACTAACATACTCATAACAAGAGAAGGGCAGAGACTAACATACTCAACAAGAGAAGGACAGAGACTAACACTCAACAAGAGAAGGACAGAGACTAACATACAAGAAAAGGACAGAGACTAACACAACAAAAGAGAGAGACTATCGTATGCATAACAAGCGAAGGATAAAGACAGATGAGATGCAAACCATACTTGTCATTGGAAATGCTGCAGTCAATGACAGTCTGTTTGCTTGTGTTCACAATGATGAAAGGCAGCTGTATGGCGGAGTTGGAAGCAGGAGGGCCTTGTGACTTCTCTAGCTCCCGGTTTCTCTGCACCAGATTTTTAAACGCTATTTGCTGCAGAATAGGCCAAGCAAACACAGCATTTCAGAAGATGAAAAGCATATTATGTATTAAGCCATTCTCATTAAATGTCAGGGATAGTCTAATGAAACGTTATATACAATCTGATCAGCTGTATGGCAGTGAATCATAGAAAGTGAAAGAACAAATTAGGGAAAGCTGGAAGCAAAGAAGATATGGGTGTTTACACAAATGTTGCAAATACCTAACATGAAGTGCTTGGAAGGGGCTAATGAAGGTTGAACATTGTATTAAGAAAGACAGTGTTCTTTCGTCAAGCAATGAGAAGAGAGGAATTTTAAAACGTGACGATGAGAAAGATCGGCAGTAGATGAGGCAGACCAAGAGAAATGGTGCAAGATGGCCTAAGACAGTTGCATGGAGGGATATCATCAACAGAACTAATCAAGGACACCAAGGTCTGAGATCTGTAGAGATACATGAACAATTAAACAATCTGGCAGGGCACATGACGACGACGATTAGTTGCAGATATAGAGGGAAGTCGGAAGATTGCTTGCTTGCTTGTGTTCGTTGGCTTGAGCTCCAACGCGAAGTCCTGTATGTCGGATGAAGACATCCTGTTGTCCAACATCAGTGTGATGTCATACAGGACCTGAGGTTTGTGTGAGTATCCGTTGTCCCATGTCTGGCTTATTGGTGTGCAGACTGGTGGTTCCTCGCCGTACAGGCAGACACTCTCCGACTTCGGAGGAATCGGCGATCCTGCTGACTTTAGCCAGGACCCCGAAGGGACCTGTTGCCCAGGACGCTCGACGAGGACGCGTCAATAGGTCTTGGCCAGTATATAACCTGGCCCTGGTGCCTTGGAAACACCTCTGCGTCCCAGTCGGAAGATTAACTTGGTACATGAAATATTCATGCAACAGCACTTGGCCGCTCATCCTTTGATTTAACGTCCTATAGTGATACATCCATGTGATGTTGCTTTATTCTATATGTGTTTCATTTAACTTGCTTTGCTGTAAGTAATTTCCTAATAATATTCCATGTGTGAAACAATGAGATTTTACAAAGCTAGAATAGAAGGCACATACATGCCTTTGATGTAAGTGTTGAAGTACTAAAAATTAACGGAAAAGAAAATAGATCTATCTAACAAGAACTCAATATAGAAAATTGATAATCAAGAAAGATAAAATATTTCAGGCATGTAAAGAGACATGCGGACACACTGAGAAAACCCGAGAATAGTATAACTAGAGAGCAACAGCTGACAGCAACAGAGACAGGACGTCTGACTTACGACAGAGAGGAATGTTGAAAGACTTCAGAGAGAACAGTTCTACACTGGACAATAATTTCCTGATATCTGTAAGAGATGGGTACTGAAAGACAGTCTTGTCAGGATGTGTGCAAGGCAGACAGATACCCTGGAGTATACAGTGATTCAATTCTTTCAAGTGCATATGAATTGATCACCTCCCAGTATACCACTTGCCCAGGCCTTCCCCTTGTTCTTTTCCCCTCAATCTTGCCAGTTTTCATAAAGTTCTCCAATTTATTTCTTCTCATTACATGTTTAAAACTTCTGATGGTCTGGTCTCATTTCTCTAATCAGTTTACGGTTTTCACTTGTTTCTTGTAGAACTTGGTCATGGGTTTTTTCTGTCTAACCATAGTATTCTTTGCATTTTCCTCAGCCATCAGATGTTTTTCAGCTTTCCTGCTCATTGTCCACACTTCACATCCATATAAAAGCACAGGTTCTAAGTAGCACTTCAACACACTTTTTCTCATTGCAAAGGACATCTTTTTATTGGTCAGTATGTTTTTCATCTTGCAAAAAGATACCATTCCATGGCAATTCTTATTCTAATCTCTTCAAGGCATCTCTCATCTAATGTTACAACTGTTCCAAGATAATTTTCCTGTGTCACTTGTTTAAGAATATTTCCATTTACTTGTATATTACTTTGCAATTTTCCTTCTTCCTAGTGTCTACTATAATCAGTCTTCTTACAATTTAATTCTAACCCTAGTAGTTCACTGTGAGCAACAACCGCATCTACTAAATGTAGATCCCATAAAAGTGATGACGAGTGCCCAGCACTATATCCTCAATGTTAAAGAATGGCATGTAACTGTGGAGCTACTGTGTTTAGAATATATGTTACCTGTAATATAAGTTCTTGAAGTTGCTGGGTCTTGTGTTTTATTCTTTCTATTCGTTTCTGCTTCTCAATCTGTAAACAAACAAATCACTGCATGACAAAATGCTGAATCTACCTGTTATGGCATTGTATATATAGTTGTGACAATTATCACTTCTAATTGTATGAAATCATACAGGATTTCTTCTTCTTCTTCTTCTTCGTTCATCCGGAGTTTTTTTTCGGATGTGATTGCGTTGTGCCTGTTTACAGCAGAGCTGCGTTCTTGCGCCGTTAGGCCGACACATCCGACTTCTGCGGGCATTTGTTGACCGGGTTAACCTTCCCGGGGGTTTCTTAGGACGTTTGACTCTCACTGTTGTGGTGTTATCCCCCATTCCAGCTGGTCCATATAGAACAGCCAAAGATCCTGGTCAGCCCTCAAGGGAAGGCAGGGGCAGACCATGGGCATTCCCCGCCATCCAAGGAGGCTTCCATACTTGCAGAGCCGATACATAGCGCTCTGGTACTGGGCTCACCCAAGGAATCGTCACGTCCTGCACATGGCTGCTTAGCCTCACTTCCGTATATTGGGCCTTCCGTTCACCATAGGCTGTTCTTCCGGAAACCAGAAGTATGCAGTCTGCAGATGACATCCACACAGTGGGCTTTAGATTCGGACTTTCCACGTAATGGATTTGCTATCCAAGCAATATTCCATTTCATGCCACTAGGACACTTTTCCACCTTTTATGAAGCCCACACAATGGGCTTTTGATTCGGACTTTCCACGTAATGGATTTGCTATCCAAGCAATATTCCATTTCGTGCCACTAGGACACTTTTCCACCTTTTATGAAGCCCACACAGCGAGCTTTCGATTTGGACTTTCCACATAATGGATTTGCTATCCAAGCAATATTCCATTTCATGCCTCTGGGTCTTCATGCACCTTTAAATGTCAACCTGTATGTAGTTAAAGTAAGCTGCGGTCAACTTGAGCTTGTTGATATCTCCATAGAGCTTGTCCTCAAATGAAGCAGGTGTGGGCCAAAATATCTTTCTCTGTTCTGCATACGTTGGGCAATCCTGCAGCAAATGTTTTGCTGTCATTTTTCCAGTTCTACAATTACATTCATCGGTATCTCCTATCTTTAGTTTATTGAACAAGTGGTATTTCAGCCTGTTATGTCCTGTGCGGAGTCTGAAGATTGCTACTTGTTCTCTTCGGTCGAGTTTGTAATATGCATCATCCTTCTGATGGCCTGGATGCTCAGATTCCCATTTGGTTCTATAAGTGCTTTTTATCAACCTCTTTGCCTCATTATAGGTTATGTCTATGTCAGGCTGTGGTAGTCGTCCGCCCTCTTTTGCCAGTCTGTCAGCCTCTTCGTTTCCAGGTATACTGCAATGTGATGGGATCCACTGTATTACAACTTTTTTGGATTTCTGGCATAGACCATGGAGTGCTGCTCTTAGGTCAGTTAGTTCTGTGCTGTTATTGCTCTTGAGTATTGAGACAGCTGACTTTGCATCTGTGAAGATAGCTATTTGCTTCTCTTTATTTTCCTCCATCAGGAGCATTTCTGCTGCAGTTTTCAAAGCCTCTACCTCCGCTTTGAAGTTACTTGAAAATTTTCCAGTTGCCATTGAATGTGTTTTTTTCACTCCATTTTTTAAATTTAGGAGAATTCCTCCTCCTCCATTCTCTATTGAATTTTTGGCTGATCCATCTGTATATGCATGGGTCCAATTCCTGCTTGGGTAATGTTCTTTTATGTAGTTTAGGGTTATTTCTCTTCTTTCGGTTTCATGCTGAGTGTTCTTTTTCTCAATACCAGGAATGTTTTCTATCATCTCAGGCAGTTGCTGCTGTCTCCAAGCTGGGAAGTTGTGTGCATTGTGTATGGGCTTGACTGTTGATATGTTAAGTATAGGATCTGCCCTAATCCTTCGTTTTGCAGTTTCTACAAAGTTGCTACGCTTCAGTCTTCCCTTTCCAAAACCATTAAATCTGTTGTACATAGGGTGGTCTGTCAATCTTCTAAATTTTTCAGCTTGTTGCTGGGCTCTGCTATCTCTTCTATCCTGCATTGGTTGTAAACAAGTGATCTTTTCTAGTTCATTAATAGGCGTTGTCTTCAGGCTTCCAGTTATGATTCGCATTCCTTGGTTTTGGACTCTACTTATTTTGTTAAAGTTTGACTTAGCTGCTGTTGCCCAAGCTGCAATGCCATATTCCAGTACTGGCCTCACCCGTCCAGTATATAACTTCTTGAGAACTTTCTCATCTGCTCTCCACGTTGTACCAGCAAGCTTTTTCATGATTGCCATTCTCTGCCTTGCTCTTGTTCGATTTTTCTCAACCTGTGTCTTCCATGTCAGGCGACGATCAAAGGTGACTCCTAGATAGTTTGGATTTTCTTCATGGCGCAATATTTTTCCATTCAATACCAGCTTAGGTTGCTGAGTTTTATTTGAGAGGGAGAACACTGTGCATGTTGTTTTCTCCTCACTTATCTTCACTAGCCATGATTTTGACCAGTCCTCTAGCGCTAATAAGGCTTGCTGTATTCTGCTGTTAGCTGTACTAATATATTCTTCAGATGTCCATATGGCTAGGTCATCTGCAAAGGAGGATGTGTGTACTCTGGCTAGAAAATTTTCTGTGATGTCATTTATATATGCTAGGAATAATGTTGGTGAAAGAACTCCTCCTTGGGGGACACCTTGCTCCAGCAGCATCATTTTGCTTGTTTGTCCTTGTACTTTTGTCCTGGCAGTTCTGTTCTCAAGGTAGTGGCTGATCCATTTATACATTTTTCCACAAACATGCATGTTTTGCAGTTTTACTTTCAGTCCTTCCTTCCATACTTTATCAAATGCTTTTTCTAAATCTATCCAGACTGCTAGTGTGTGCTTTTTCTCTTGGAAGGCATCCTCTATTTCCTGAGCTATATAGGTTATTTGATCTTCAGTGGATCTGTATTTTCTGAATCCTGCTTGGTGTGGTGTTAAGAGTTTGTTTTCTTCCAGATGCCATGTTAGCCTGCCATTGATAATGCGTTCCATTAATTTTCCTACACAGCTAAGTAGACTGATAGGTCGATAGCCATTTGGTTCTTCCAGGTCTTTTCCTTTCTTTGGGACTGGTATTAGTATAGCTTCCTTCCATGCCTGTGGGACTATTCCTCTCTTCCAGCTGTAATTTAGGACTGCTAGTAGTTTCTTCTTTGCCTTGGTGCCTAGTCCTATTAGCATTTCATTTGTGATTCCATCCTTTCCTGGTGATTTCTTCTTTTTTAGGGTATTCATTGCCTGTTCCATTTCTTCCATTGTTAGATTTGCCATCATATATTCTGCTGCTGTCTCTGTATTTCTATGATGTATCTGTTTGTCTTTGATTGCTTTCTTCTGTTCGGTTGTAATATCAATGTGGTTTGCATTTGCATAGTGTTCCATTAGTGCATTTGCAGCCTTTTTGCCTGTAAGCAAGGCATTTCCTTGTTTAATTGTTATTTGTTTGTTTCTAGGTCCTTCATTGTTCATGGCTTTCACTAGTTTCCATAGTTTGTTTCCATCCCTGTCAAAATTCAGGTTTTCTGTTTTTTCCCTCCAACAATCTCTTGTTGTTTGATTTACTGTTCTTTTATATTTCGCTGAGATGGCTTTGAGAGATATGTTTGCTTCAATTGTTTGTTCTCTCTCTGCTGTCTTCCTGGCATCTTCAACTTTGTCCTCCAAACTTTGTAGTTCTTCAGTCCAGTATGGTTTGTAATTTTTCCTCGCTCCTCTTGGAATGGACTCAGTGGCTGCCTGTATTATCGCTCTGTTTAGACTTTCCACCATTTGCTTTATGTTGCCATATCGTGTATTTATGTTTTCACAATATTTGTCTGTTAGTATGGCAAATCTGTCCCAATCTGCTCGTTTGTAATTCCAGCGGGGCAAGGGCTTTTGCTCCTGTGGAACATACTCCATATTCATTTCAAGCTTGATTGGTCTGTGGTCACTACCTGCTAATTGGTCCAGCACATGGCGATCGATTTTGTGGAGGATGTCTCCTGTGCAGAAAGCTAAGTCTGGAGTAGAAGTGGTAAGCCATCTTCTGGAGTAGAAGCTCGGTGTGTCATCCGCTTTGTTGAGTAGATGGAGATTTGAGTCTATTTCCCAGTCCTCCAATTCATCTCCTCTTTTGTCAGTATCTGGGTATCCCCATCTTTCTGAACGGCTATTAAAGTCTCCGACAATAATGCAGTTTGTGTCAGTTATTTTCATGTTTGAGAGTGTAAGGTCCTTATCTGCTGGGCTATACAGATTGTAGATTCTTATTTTCACGTCCTTTATCATTATATCAACACCTATAATTTCCGTTTGGTTGTCAGAGATCACAGATACTTCGCTGCAAGGTATTGTATTTCGTGTAAGTATTAGAACTCCTCCTTTGTGTCCTTCGCGGTCGAAACGTGTGGCCTGATATCCTCTGACTGAGAATTTGTGATTGGCGTTGAGGTGTGTCTCTTGAATACATGCCACATCTATTCTATCTTTATGAAGACGCTGTGTTAGGGAGTCTTTCTTCTTGTAAACTCCTTCGGCATTCCACTGTAGTATGTTGAGTGTCCGGGGTATTTGGTCAATAGCTCTTAACCTACTCCTCTGTGCCTTGACTCCACAGCACAGGGGAAGGTGACCACCAGTAGTCATGGGTGGACCCCCTCGAGGCAGGGGGCCCGGCACTATCACCGCCTGATGGGACTTCACGGGATTAGCACCATATCGATTAATTTTGATTTGTGACATCATGAATTAAGTTACGTTGCACTGCTTTGTCAAGCCTGTGGCTCAGTACATCCGATTTCGACAAGCATTTATTCGGGATGCTTTCCCTAGCCTTTGACTGTCCCCAGTCTACCTACAAGGCAGCAGGTTTCACGTTGCACTGCTTTGTCAAGCCTGTGGCTCAGTACATCCGATTTCGACAAGCATGTATTTGGGGTGCTTTCCCTAGCCTTTGACTGTCCCCAGTCTACCTACAAGGCAGCAGGTTTGTGTGTCTCTTTGTCTGGTCCCTCTCCCTTGACCTGTCCGACATGGGTGGCCCTACCAGTAGCTGTGCTACCGTCGGCATAGCTCTTGGGGTCATTGGGACGCACAAGCCCCTCTACCTCGTCACGGTGGACACACAGCAGAGGGGATACAGGATTTTACAGCATGCGTAACGGTACACTTCTTCTTCTTCTGCCCTTTATCTCCAGTGAGGCATTGGCCCTCAGCCAGCACATGCCATGTCCTCCCAATATTATTTCATCGGTGCTAAAATAATTTTGCCTGTTCCATTTCACCTTGTTTAACAAGCGTTCAAACCCAGCCGCAGGCGATGCGAAAGCAGATCACTTTGCGTTGATTTAAACAATATGAACATCTGCTATTCTGAAAGCAAGAGCAAACTGCTGAATGTAAAATTGTCTAGTAAATCACAAACTGACAATGAATGCTGGGTTAGATTGCAACATCTTGTAAAAGGACTTTAATGTCTTATTTAAGATGATGTGTGTTCTCATTATCTCAATAGTCAAGCTGGCAGTGGCACATATGCTGGTAGTCTCTCTAAAGTCTCACAGATCAAAGCTTCAGGAACCAGGCTTAGTTAAATACAAACATTCTGCCTTGTAATTAGATTGTGGACACTTAACAGCCAGGGAAGGCTGTCACTGAATGAATCTAGACCCCAGGAAGGTTAACCCGGTCAACAAATGCCCGCAGAAGTCGGATGTGTCGGCCTAACGGCGCAAGAACGCAGCTCTGCTGTAAACAGGCACAACGCAATCACATCCGAAAAAAAACTCCGGATGAACGAAGAAGAAGAAGAAGAATGAATCTAGACAATGTAATTTACTTAATGAAGATGTTTAAACCAAGAGGTCTCATGAATGCTTAATTGTATTACATGCAGACTTACTTCCAGATGTTGACACTCCTGAGCTGAATTTGTGGGCAACCCAATCCACCTGATCTCCTTCTTCTCTTTGGATATTATGTTCATGGCCATTAGGACATTTAAGGCATCGTAGACTCTACGTCGGATGTTTTTCTGATCATAGGGCTACACATTGGGGAAAACAAAACAATACATCAATACAGTTACAGGAATAACAAGTTAAACAAGACAGTGGTGTAAACATTAGCAAAAAGTTATATGTGTGTATAGTAAAGCAGACAAAATCTTAGAAAAGACATTTCAGGTGCAGTCTTATGGCCTACTCTTTGTGATTTCCAAATGCAAGATTAATTTTTTTAGAAACTTGAGGGTTATCAACTAGGTCTAAACATTAATGGAGGAGAGACAAAGATAATATAATAAATCAAGCAAATGATTTAAGTAGCAATGCAGAAAACGTTGGGGAACAAATAAAGATATTAACATAATAATATAAAAGTCAAGGAAAGCTTTCATAGAACTAAAAAATTTATGGAAGTCAACAGAAATTAAATCTAGTATAAAATATTCAATTCAAATGTCAAATCTGTACTGCTGTGTAGATCAGAAACACAAAAAATTACTAATAAACTACAAACATTTATGGTACCCTTACAGAAAATAACCAAACTGGCGCCAATAATGTGGAGCTTATTGAAAGAACTAAACAAATTCCAGGGAATCAAACCAGGGGGCGAGAAAAAGATACTGGCGCTGGATAGGAAACGTTGAACATTGAGAAAACCTATTAAAAGCATAACAAGAAAGTTCTTTCTCTGGAACCCATATGGCAAGAGACAAAACACACAGAGAAAAGAATTAGAGAAAGAGATGAATTGTGTGTGTGTGGGTGGACAGAGAGAGAGAGAGAGAGAGAGAAAGACGGAAAGGGGGGGGGGGGGGGGGGGGGGGGGATACATTGGCATTTTGCCATCTTGACAGACAAGTTTGTTACATTGTGCTTCAAAAAGGCATAACTACAACCCATGGCGATGGCAAATGTGATGACTGATAAGGCCACTTTGCGCTGTAAATGATCGTCCACAGTGGATGCGTGTGAACACATGGTTATTTCCACCATCATGCACCATCTTACATCTCACACGCTTGGTGTGCGACTTATCTGCAATAATTTTCTCCTTTGTCTCTATTTCAGTTCTGATATTTGCCCTCCATGCAACACGTTCAGCTGCGACTTGCTCCCAATGTGCAATATCAATGCCTGTATCAATCATGTCCCGCTTACACACATCTTTGTATCATAGAAGAGGCCGACCCTGAGATCTCTTACCCATCTGTAATTCACCAAAAAATATGTCCTTTGGTATTCTACCATCATCCATCCTTCTAACGTGTTCTTTCCATCTAAGTCTATGAAAGAGAGAAAGAGTGGTGGGGGAGGGGGGAAAGAGAAAGAGAGGAAAGCGAGGAGGAGGAGAAGAAAGAGAGAATGCAAAAAAAGGTAAAAAGATAGGATGCGTGAGTTGGTTGAGGGCTGCTCCACTGGGATATAAAGGGAAGAGAAGAAAGCTAACCATTAAAACACATAAAACAATAGAGCAAGCTGATGAAATATTTGAGAAAGAACAAATCAGCAAACAGACCATGCTTTCAAGATGGCAAACATAAAAACATCAAGTCAAGATGGCAAACATAAAAACATCAAGTTTGCATTACTTTAGCATGTAGTCTGAGAATTCCTTATGTTTGTCATTGATTCTCTCTTATAGAATAAAAAGCTTTCAATAAAGACAGCAGGAAGTGACATAGAAAGAAAATAGACTTATCAATGCAATGAAAACGTAGGTAATTACATTACCGTGACATCAACCGGAGACAACATGTTTCTGGGGTCGCTGAACTCTGTCACCAACTCATCTGCAACTTCGTTATATGATGTGACGCCTTTTGCTTGAACTTTCTCACAGACCTTCATTGAGAAATGCCGCAAGCCTTTCCCACCCTTATCACCTTTCTTCCCACGCTTACTGTGGATTTAATAGATATAACATTTCGGAATGCATTTGTGTAAAGTTTGCCCCGCCTCCACACAGTATACGTAGTAATGGAAGCTAAATTTAATAGCACATACTAAAACAAGTCTAGCCGTCCACATAAAACATGATTTGTGGGTCTACTTACTTTATAAAATGAATTTTAGAAGGGCGAGACGTACAGAACCGTACAGCATGAAGGGAAAAACATTATCAAGTAATCGGTTCTTGTATTAACGCTATCTTTAAATAATCTTAATCCCCCCCCCGGTTGAGAACCACTGCTCTAGACAGACTCCATCCAAGTTAACGGACTATCTACAAAATTTTAATCTAGAACACAAGCAAACATTAAAACTTGCAATTTGTTTATGTAAACTTGATAGGCAAATAAATTATTTTGAATAACGAAAACAATAGATTGCACGATTTATTGCCTGGTATATTTTGCTGCATTTCATCAGGTACATACCGCAGAAATCACATAACATACAGTAAAGTAATTAGATAAATCCTTCAAGCTGAATGTTTCATTCAGTCTACCTCATCCCATAGAAAACTTCAGTTGTACAATTCAACCAATTATGACCAAGTCTAATAAAACTAAACTCTGTTATGAGCAGGTTGAGGGCCTATGCTCCACTGGTTGAAGGAAGACAGAAGCAGAAGACAGTAAAACATAGCAACTGGCTGTGGCAGTTTTGTGGATTTTCCCTTGCTATGTTTGAGTATTAAACGCACCAAAAGAAGCAATACAGGTTTAGTAAGAATCATATTTACAGTGCTAAGCAATATGTTCCCAGCAAGAATGTGTGATATGAACAATACTATTCATCTGTTTTCTTTTTGACAGAGTATACTATTTGAGTACTAGAGACTGATAGTTTTCAGTAATATGTCCTCAAAGTGTTTTCCCTACAAATATGTGAAAACCGAAGAAACTATTCATTGAATCACTATTTCTGACTTTTTGTGTTTAAAAATAAATTAACTAATAAATTACAGTAGTTAGATCACACTATAATAATATATTTTGTCAAAGGTTTGGGTAAGTATGAAATTTGTTTTGAGATTTCCTCATTACTTTTAACATACATATATTCCTGGTGTTTTTTAACAGTTAACAAATCTGAAACATCTATATATTTCTCTTTACTCTGAGATATAATACATTAACTTTACAAATACTTAAGTGTAATACTATAGCAAATATAAATCATGTCGCTAATTTTTTCAGCCAGTGTAAATTAATGACACCCTGAACCAGTTAATCAAACATGTCTGTAAACTATAGAGCAGTGGTTCTCAACCGGTGGGGAATTCCCCCCAGGGGGGAATTTCAGGGGGGGGGGGGGGGGGGGGGGGGGGGGAAATGAAGACCATTTCAAGATCGTGTTAATACAAGAACCGATTACTTGACATAGTTTTTCCCTTCATACTTTACAGTTATGTATGTCTCATCCTTCTAAAATTCATTTTATAAAGTAAGTAGACCCACAAATCATGTTTTATGTGGATGTCTAGACTTGTTTTAGTATATGCTATTAAATGTACCTTCCATTTTTACGTATACTGTGTAGGGGTGAGGGGATTTTTAATAGGAAATATGAAAGGGGGGGAATGACGTTCTGAAAATACGGTGAAGGGGGGCACGGGCCAAATTTTTTATAGGAAGGGGGGGAATGGCGTTCTGAAAATACGGTGAAGGGGGGAATGGGCCAAAAAAGGTTGAGAACCACTGCTATAGAGCGTTTAAAAAAAACTGCGCCTGAACCAACCATTAGAACATGTAGTAGATCTAATCTATTGAATTCATAATGTTACAGGTGCTGGCAAATAGCTTTCATTCATGATGACAACGATAACAGATATATGAAAGTGGCAGTTTGTATGTAGATCTATATCTAAACCCATTTCCAGTTGACAGTGGTGACAACTACCACACCTCCTCATAAATACTATAGAGTAAACAGAATAGAGGAGAGGGGTATAGATCTAAGTGAAGGCTGAGGTGATAAGTAAATAAGAGAGGAAACATTTGTGTGTAAATAATGTCACTGATGTATTATCTTACAGGAACAGAAGTGGTCAGATGTTGCCAAATGTCAACCCCCTACTCAAAAGCTCAGGGACAGAGTTTTGGTTACAATTCACTTTCACTGCACATGAATGCCTCCATAAGTGCCCCAAGTCTTGTCTTAAATCTAAATCACAGCATAGTGTAGCTATTTTGGTCAATATTTAAAAATTGGGTTTTTACTTATGAAATCATACCAGTTAGATAGAGCTTGACGAGACGAATCCAACGGTATCTCAACGAAGACTGTACGTTGATTCTAAGCGGTGTTATGAATTATATGGTGACGTAATTTAATACCAGGAAGTGCAATGAAGAATTAACTGATAAGTCAGGATTTATCGCGGCCCTAAGATTGGAAACTTGAGAAATTCTGCCTTCCATTACCGTGGCTTGTTTATTTGTAAACAGACAATGTTGTGCCATATATCATTGCGTCCGGGGCGGCGAGGCCTAACTTGACGTATTATTTTTTTTTTTTATAGGATGTGCCCTGACCTAATTAACAATTTAAAATGGCCGCCAACTGTTTATTATTTGCCTTCTATTAACGTGGCTTGTTTATTTTTAAACGGACAACATTGTGCCATATATCATTGCGTCCGGGGCGGCGAGGCCTAACTTGACGTATTATTTTTTTTTTTTATAGGATGTGCCTTGACCTAATTAACAATTTAAAATGGCCACCAACTGTTTATTATTTGCCTTCTATTAACGTGGCTTGTTTATTTTTAAACGGACAACATTGTGCCATATATCATTGCGTCCGGGGCGGCGAGGCCTAACTTGACGTATTATTTTTTTTTTTTATAGGATGTGCCCTGACCTAATTAACAATTTAAAATGGCCGCCAACTGTTTATTATTTGCCTTCTATTACCATGGCTTGATTATTTTTAAACGGACAACGTTGTGCCATATATCATTGCGTCCGGGGCTGCGAGGCCTACCTTGACGTATGTTTTATTTTTCGATAGGATTTGCCGTGACCTAATTAATAATTTAAAATGGCCGCCCTTGTTATTTGTAAACGGACAATGTTGTGCCATATATCATTGCGTCCGGGGCTGCGAGGCCTACCTTGACGTATTTTTCTTTTTTTCGATAGGATTTGCCGTGACCTAATTAATAATTTAAAATGGCCGCCCTTGTTATTTGTAAACGGACAACGTTGTGCCATATATCATTGCGTCCGGGGCAGCGAGGCCTAACTTGACGTATTATTTATTTTTTTTTAGGATGTGCCCTGACCTAATTAACAGTGTAGTCACTGGAGGGTCTTCTCCGTGATTATTTATTGTATTTTGTGTAGGCATTTGTTTTTTGTTATTCTTTTATTTAAGCTTCATTACTCTGTAATTTTATATTTTTTATATTTTCAGATTTCTGCAGTATGTACCTGACGAGATGCAGCGAAATATGCCAGGCAATAAATCGTGCAAACTATTGTTTGTGTCTTCGTTATTCAAATATATAGAAACTCACCACAGGAAGGTGTGCATCTGAATTGTTTTATCAAATTGACACAGGCTGTGGCAAAGGTGTGACAGGCAGAATCTTGAATGTCACAGGAAATGGTTCAAGAAAGAGTGTTTACAAAATACCAGCCAGGGTACACAACCTGTATTTTGGTAATAAGTTAGGTAATATGGATGTAAATTCTCGTGTGGTCTTGAAGATGTATTTTTTATTACCATTTGATTTTGAGATTTGACTTGTTGAGTTTTCTTAATAGATAAATAATTTATTGTTAGTCCATAAAAGTGACTAACAATGGATAGGATATATGTAAAAATGATTTCTTTTGTTTCATCATGTATGTCATATTATTTTGAATAATGTCTTTCTTTAAATTGGTTGATTACCTTTATTTGATATGAGGGGAAAGAAAATTTGTCTTCAAAACGTTGGGGGGTATGATATCCTGTTTTGACTTCGTTTTGGTTGGCTCATGAATTATGATTTTAGTTGAATTGTCTTGTGTATTGAATAGTATTTACCCTTGTTTACAAATAAGTTGAAAATTGTTAAAAAATTTTTGTTCACAGTTATTGTTTTGTTTAGAATAAAGAGTAATAAGACGGGGCTTTATTTAAAACCCTTCGTTCAGAAAATAGTTAACAAGTGACTGAGGACTAGAAGAGAGACACATTCTCCTTATGAGTAATAAGTTGTAGTAAACATGAGTACCAAAAACTTTGGCCTTGTGCTGGTAAAAAGGCTGCTGCGCCAATCAGCGTTAATGTTTTAGGATAGGGAGGTTAATTACATAGTGGCTATGTTACATAGTGCAATGAGGATGATCTGTCGACTAACTAACTGTAGCTATTTTGGTCAATATTTAAAAATTGGGTTTAAAAATTGTGGTGATATTGACAGATGCAAAATCCGTAATAGAGGCGCTTCTGTCTGGGAAATTGCCAGTTCTGAGGACACTACTTTCTGAACTTAGCAGTCATCGTAAGATCACCATACAGTGGATACCATCCCACTGTGGAGTACCCGGGAACGACAGAGCTGATCGATTGGCTAAGGAAGGAGCACAAGAAGAACAACCAGATGTGCCTATTACATACCACCAAAAGAAAAGAATGATCAAATCAGTCAGAAGGCCACCAAACCTTACTCAAGACGACTACCACGTTATGGACAGACCAGAACAGGTCATTCTTCTGCGCCTCAGAACAGGACACAATAGGTTACGCAACCACATGTATGCAAAATTCAAGATTGGTGACTCAGTCATGTGCACATGTGGTTTGGCGTCGCAGACAGCAGAGCACATACTCCAGGATTGCCCAAACTACAACATATCCAGGCGAACCTTCTGGCCTAGAGAGACAACAGTGGAAGATAAACTCTATGGACCGCTGAATGAACTAAAAAAGACTGTTAGATTCATACAAGAGACAACATTGCAGTTATAAACATAATTTAGGCGAACGAAAGAAGAAGAAGAAGAAGAAGAAGAAGAAAGAGTGTCACAAGTGATGGCCATTCTTTGGTTAATTGCTTTTTATGTTTCACAACTAATTTTTTTAATATATTAAATTATTAGTAAGAGTACTTTCCTGTATTAGCATGCCTGGTTCGTTGGCATGAACGAGACTCATCACTTCTCTCAGGTGTATAACGCAGGTGTATAATATAATTTAGTATTAGGATCCAGAACACCAAAGACTGAGATTTGTGGAAAGCCATGAACGCCTACGCCAGCCGGCACTTGATGATGATTATTATTAGTATTTGCATATACAGAAAATATTTTAAAATGGGGTTTCTACTTATGATTTGGTAACAGGAAAGTAAAGGTAATATTCCTCTTTCGATAGAATGTCGAGAGGAATGAGAGGATCAACTTCATTGCACCAGGTTTGCTCAGTTTCTTTCCACACAGCGGCCTGGCGAAAGCATCGTACAAAGCACAAGAGTCTCAGAGTCTCTGACAAAGATGCACTTGACTTATAAGACTTTTTCTTATGATGTGCTGTGACCTAATTGCTAGTTAAAAATAGCTGCATATTTATTATATTAATTAAATGTCATGTGAAATGTTCGTCATTAGTGAAAGAACAATTCATGAAAATGTATCATATTGTCTTAATGTACTAACTGCATTGCGACAGCTTTCTTTTGTTGATTAAATATTATAAACATTAATGTAAGTAACTAAGTTTGTGACTGTTGCACAAATTAAGCAGCAGTTAATTAATTATTAAGATATTAAATAATAAAAAAATTAAAATATTAAATAATTAACTGTTCACTAAAAATTGATTTCTATTTCTACTTCTGCTCTACAATTACAGCACACTGTTCTGTATCTAATTGTCAGCAACTAATAATTAAATACTAACTTATTTAAAACATATAACTTATTTTACAGTACTGAGTAATGTATTTAAATTTAAATAAGTGCTGCAGCGCAGCTTAGAAAAAAGTACTCCTTACTTAACTGTAACACCTTACAAGTTTACAGACGGGTCTGAAAACTGGCTTTCAAAATTATTTTCAGTCATGTAAAATGCTGAAATATTAATTAGTAATTAAACTGAGGGTTCAAATTATAAAGTAATCAAAGGATCACCTATAATACTAATAGCATAATAGTATTACTATACTATAGCGTGGGTGTCGCCGCAGATAGAATTTTGCAAAGTGGATGCGCTATTCAGAGGAGTCTATTCATTCTCAATACAATGTTGTTTGTCCATCAAGAATGATGATAACCATTCATTTCATCCAGTGGGGTTGAAGGTATGGAGTCGTGGGTTCTAAGATGGCTGATCTGGCTATGCTGCTTTGTTGTTTGCTAAAAAAAAACATTTCCTATCGAAGGACGAATAGGGGGATGTTGCAACTCGGCACATTTATGTAAAATTTAACGGGGAACTCAAAAATGCAAAAAAAATTTAACATTTCTTTATGCTACAAGGAGTTATGTGACAAATTACCTTACTAATCGTGAAGAGAACAAAATAAAAATAAATTAAAATCCTGACAAATCGTTTTCTCGGTGTAATAAATTAGCGCTTAGCTAGCAAACGCAATGCTAAATATATGAGAATAAGTTCCCCTTTCATCGTACACACTGCTTTCGCTTTTTTTTGGTCTCATAGCAGCACATGTCCAGCCGCAAGTGATCGTTCGATGACGCAGGAAAAAGTTCGCAAAACTACACACAAAAAAAGTGAAGAGCTAAAAAAAGGGCGATAATTCTGAAATAGCTACATAGTGCACAAACTCCGTAGCAGTGGTGACGTTCTCACTTCACTGCGTGTATACTAGAATCACGTGATATAAATATTTCTTGTTAGGCAGGCTTTCTTACTTTGAAATTTAACCTGGTCAGTGGCTAGTTGACAAGCTCTCAACCATCAAATACTAAGGAATATTTAACAAACATGTGCACTGAATACTCAGGTCCTGCGGGTTTTCCCATTTCCCTGAGAAGAATAGATGTAAAATCCACTAGGGAAGTATACCTCCCTTTAATAATTGTACACTAAATCTGTATGGTCGAGACCATGAAATGAACCAGGTATGCACGACCTAGAGGCGGATATCGCAACCTCAAATCCACAGCATGCCAGGGACAGTGTATCTAAAGGAAAACAAGACCAGGCTTCCTTCCAAGCTAGGATTGGAATAAAAACCATCAGTGATTTTATCTACATTTGTTTTTAAACATGGACGCACCATACCTGTCAGAGTAATCCGAGTCGAGGAAGTCAGAGGCCCGTCTTTTTGCTGACCACGGAGAAGTGGCATCCACCTGTATAACTTGTGGCCTCACAGCAGAGCTCATTATCTAGCCCAAACGGAAATTGATGAGACTAATCAGTATCATATGAAGATAGTGGTTATTTAACACATTCTACACCACAAACTCACCATGTATTCACTGGTTACTACAGACGCAACATGCTTTTCTGTTCACTCCAGACATTACATGCATTTCCACTGACTTGTTACTTTTTTTTTTTTTTTTTTTATTTATTTTTTTTTATTTTAGCATATCCTTTACAGGACTTAGCTGTCAACACCAGCATCTTTCAGCTGTATGTTGATCTCTTGGCAAGATTATGCTCAGTAGTTTGCCATTGCTTTCTGAGCGGCCGGCTCAGTATCCCGCAAGTCACGAGCGGGGGTCGAACCGACTTGTTACTACAGACATTAAATAATTATCTATTGATTGGTTACTCCAGAAACCCCATATTTTTCTCTATTCAA
The DNA here is from genome assembly GCA_014155875.1 of Cepaea nemoralis. Classification (NCBI taxonomy): domain Eukaryota; kingdom Metazoa; phylum Mollusca; class Gastropoda; order Stylommatophora; family Helicidae; genus Cepaea; species Cepaea nemoralis. Next base: position 25,510 of record JACEFZ010014337.1, on the reverse strand, counting down.
TGGTTACTCCAAACACCACATACTTTTCCATTCAATGGTTACTCCAGACACCCCATACTTTTCCATTCAATGGTTACACCAGATACCACATTTTCCATTCAATGATTACTCCAGACACCCCATACTTTTCCATTCAATGGTTACTCCAGACATCACACTTTTCCATTCTTCTTCTTCTTCTTCTTCTGCGTTCATCCGGAGTTTTTTTCCCCCGGACGTGACTGCGTTGTGCCTGTTTACAGCAGAGCTGTGTTTTTGTGTCGTTAGGCCAACACATCCGACTTCTGCGGGCATTTGTTGACCGGGTTAACCTTCCCGGGGCTTTTCCATTCAATGGTTACTCCAGATACCCCATACTTTTCCATTCAATGGTTACTCCAGACATCACACTATTCTATTCAATGGTTACAGAGATATCAAAATAAGAACACAAAAGGCAACAAGGGGTTTAAAAGCACTAGGCAACTAGTGGAAGTGAAAGGAAATAAATCTTAGCACCAAACTTCAACTATATTTAACTCTAATACGAAATTTCTATTATTGTATGGATCAGAAACACGGAAAACGATTAAAATAACTACTAATAAACTACAAACATTCATTAATTGGTGCCTGCGCAGAATAGTGGGATTAAAATGGTTTGAAAGAATCATCAATGTGGAGCTCATGGGGAGAACTGAACAAACTACAGTGAATAAAGAGGTGAAGAAAAGACATTGGTGCTGAATAGGAAACACATTGAGAACATTTGAGGAAAGTATAACCAGACACTCCCTTGTCTGGAACCCATAAGGCAAACAAAATAGTGGGAGACCTAAAAGCACATGGAGAAGACAAAGACAGAGATTAAATATATAGGGAGGGTGTGGCGGAAGTTGCAGGAAACGGCAACAGATAGGACAGCTTGATTGAGCTGGTTGGAGATCTATTCCCCCATTTGGGTAATACAGAGCAAAAAGAAGAAGTGGTCATTTGCCCATGCTACTGAGGCCCCAAGAGGAAAACAAAGAATAGTAACTGATTAGAGAAATTAGAGGTAGACAGTCACAATTTTTGGACACATGAGAAGAAATAAATTGAAGAACCTGGTGGCAAGATTGAGGGTAAAAGAACAAGGGGAATGCAAAGAAATAAATACCTGGATGCCTGGCCATGTGGTATGGTTGAGACAAGAACATGGAGCTGACCCACGACTGGTGATCGTGTGAGATGATGAAACATGACCGCCCACGCTTATTGACATGGCACATGATGATGATAATGAACCTACCATGCATGTCACGAGAGGTAACTGAGAAAACTTTAGATGCAAACTCCAGCCAATTATAAACTTGTCTACAAAGGGCTTGCCATGAGTCGGCTGAGAGGGTACCTCAGGTGAAAGGAGCAGGAGGAAGAAGAGAAAGAAGCATGAAAAAAACCTGTGAGAGGCAGGAAAGAACAGGAGGGCTTAGCAGGGGTTGATTGACGGCCTACACTCCAATGTTAGATGAAAGGTAGAAGTTTTTATTATCTTTGTGTTTGTTTTTATTTATGTACAAAAAAAAGATTTTGATCCTTACACCACCCATGTGTTACCAGGGCATATAAGATAAACAAAGAAAACTAATTTGAATAAGAACACACAAACAATAGATTGCACGATTTATTCCCTTGGCATATTTCAATGCATCTCATCAGGTACACACTGCATAGATCACACAACATAAACTAAAGCAAAAAGATCTATCAAATAAAAGAACAGTAGCATTGCAACCTACCATGCATGCCATAAGAAGCAAATAAGGAGGGTTGGCGCAAGACTGGCTACCCCATTCCAAGAAAAACTTAATCTGCAAAATCCAACCAACTGTAAACCAGTCTACAAAGATTCCAAAAAAACTTAATCTGCAAAATCCAACCAACTGTAAACCAGTCTACAAAGATTCCAAGAAAAACTTAATCTGCAAAATCCAACCAATTGTAAACCAGTCTAGAAATGGCTTGGCATGAGCTAGTTGAGAGCATGTGCTTCTCTGTGAGATGAAAGGCAGAAGAACAGCTTTCAACAGACAGGATTAACTGTTCTAATCCTTGCGCACTGCCTGGGAGTAGAACCATATCATGTTCGTACCTGAGTTCTGGAATTGGATTTCCACTAATTATGAATGGATCAAAACAGGTTTCAGCATTTTGACCTTTATCAGCCTGCATAAACAGGCTTGAGCAGAGAAAGCAACTCTGCATAAACAGGCTTGAGCAGAGAAAGCAACTCTGCATAAACAGGCTTGAGCAGAGAAAGCAACTCTGCATAAACAGGCTTGAGCAGAGAAAGCAACTCTGCATAAACAGGCTTGAGCAGAGAAAGCAACTCTGCATAAACAGGCTTGAGCAGAGAAAGCAACTCTGCATAAACAGGCTTGAGCAGAGAAAGCAACTCTGCATAAACAGGCTTGAGCAGAGAAAGCAACTCTGCATAAACAGGCTTGAGCAGAGAAAGCAACTCTGCATAAACAGGCTTGAGCAGAGAAAGCAACTCTGCATAAACAGGCTTGAGCAGAGAAAGCAACTCTGCATAAACAGGCTTGAGCAGAGAAAGCAACTCTGCATAAACAGGCTTGAGCAGAGAAAGCAACTCTGCATAAACAGGCTTGAGCAGAGAAAGCAACTCTGCATAACTCCTCTTAGCACATCAAACCCATGTTGATGTTTCATACCTGATGTTGAACAAAGTCAAAGACCCTGCTGCATTCTATGAACCAGGTGTGTTGATCTACGAGAGCCTGTGGCTAGCACACCTGCCTGTCAGCCTGGTAGTCATACATCCAAATCCTCATTGAGACCAGATTTTGTTTTAATAGGTCTGGACTCCCACGTCAACCCAGCCTAAAATAGGTACCAGGAAATGTCACGGGAAGTAAAAATGGCTGTGTGATACTGACCACATCATCCATCGAATGCTGATTTGTTTTTAAAATATGTGGTTAGCACCATAAACTTGTTTAATGAAGATCTACACTGTACTCTACATTTCTCAAGATATGATTCTTGATAGCTTTGCCCTTGTCTGAAACCTGCCGGTACTTTGTGTAGTTGATATTCCAACTTCCTTTCTATTGTTTTTATGATGATCAGAATCATGATTTTGCTGCTTGAATTAACAGAAGAACTATAGTAGTTGGTGCTCAATTGTATATTGCATTTTTTGGAAGGGAATGTAGATTATTCTTTTCTCTGAGAGCACTGTTCCAGAACCTCACACATGAACATAGACTGGGTGATACAATAATATGGTCAATTACAGCTCCAGATACTGCTGACGCGATTTCACCAAATTCATTATGAAATATTTAAAAAAGATAAAAATAATGCTGTCACTCACCTGTGAAGCAAGAGATGGTTTAGGTAGCAGATGCGGTGACATTTTGCTGGGAGACTGGGCTATTGGGACAGCCACTAACTGAATTTCTGTCACACAAATATAAATAAATACTTACAATTCTGTGTGTGACAATAAGACAGAAACAAATGCACAATTAGGAAAATTAGTGACTGCATCAGCATATGCAATATGACATATAACAAACAGGGTAGCTTGAAACCCTGCAGAGAAACAAAACACTCAAGTTTGTATTCACCATTTCTCTCCTGGGTGTCAACCCACCCACCTGACAGGATGATTTATGCATGAACTCATGGTGGTAGTGTTCAGAGTGAACGGTAGGCATGTGCCAAATGGTACCATAGTTTAAAAGTAATTATCGTTATTACTGTTGTGAATGGATGAATGTACAATGTGACAGGCAAAGTGGAAATGTCTGGTCTGAGGGGAACTTCCGCTGTCATTCAAGAAGCAGGAGTGGACGAGGAGTCTGGTGTGATGTGGTAGGGGTTCTGGGTTCTAGGTATAGAACCTGGAGATCTCAGCTGTGGCTGAGAAGTTACTGTGTTTGCCACAAGCTCAGAAGGTACCGGGTTCAACTGGACATTTGACCAAGACCCACGATCTCTTGGATAATGAGACTGGATACCTAGTCTTCTTACATATGGGGCAAAAAACAGCGAGCCCTATGTGCAAGTTAATGATCCTTCTTCTTCGTCCGCATTCATCCTGAGAGTTTTTATGGGCGTGATTGCATTCTGCCAGTTTACAGCAGCGCTGCGTTCTTGCACCGTTAGGCCGCCACATCCGAATTCTGCGGGTGTTTGTTGACCGGATTAGTCTTCCCGAGTGTTTCGAAGGACATTCAACTTTCACACGGACGTAGTTGCGTTGTGCTTGTTTACAGCAGAGCTGCGTTCTTGCGCTGTTAGGCCGACACATTTAACTTCTGCGGGTGTTTGTTGATCAGGTTAACCTTCCCGGGTGTTTGAAAGGACATTCCACTCTCTCTGATGTTTTTGCATTGTGCCTGTTTATTTGCGCCTATAGGCCAACACATCAGACTGCTGCGGGCGTTTGTTGACCGAGTTAACCTTCCCGGGTTCAGTGCAAATATAAGATTCACCACACAATTCTGACATATGCTTGTCATTGCTAACATCATCAAGGAGTTAAAGATCCAATAGCAATAGGAAATCAATCAAGAGTAAGCCTTAGGTGGCTACCCTGGCAACATTGTTAGAAAAAAAAAACCTACCCATGGGTAGAATAGGGCCTGTTACCTTGCATGCAATCTATCTAGAGGAAGGAAACCTTACACAAAAGCATGCCAAAGTCGGACATGCTGACCTTTATGGTGCATAACTAAGTGTGACGCACCCCCCTCGAAAGATGAACAATAAAGTTACCTACATGTTAGTAATAGCACATTAAAAAGTTAGTTGCAAATCCTTTTCAGGCACGTAGCAGTCAACCCCAGCATGTTTTGGCTGTTTGTGACTTCTTGGTAAGTTTACGTTCAGTAGTTTGCCATTGCTTTTTGAACGGCCGGCAATAATACCAATGTATGAAAATCAGCACATGGCGGTCTTCTGTTAAATCACCCGCACATGTGTTTCAAATGAGGTATGTGGGATTACGAACTGCGTCAGTAACCCCTTCGCCAGAGTCGGTAATATACCACCGTTTCATACTATTCATATTGGCAAAGGCGGCTGCCAAGGGATTTAGTTTGCTGCAGGTCTGGCTAGCATGCACAGAATGTGAGTAGTGTGCATTACTATCCTATCCGTCATATTCTACAGATTCAAACATAGCCAACAAATACACCAGGCAACCATTCTTGAGCTTGAACAGACAAAGGGCGATAAGCTACACGACCCAGCTGTTCCATGTTATTGTGGCACATTGGAGAAATGGTACCAGGTTCATATTTACGTGATCAAACAAAACCCAATGGGTGATGTGGTCAATATCTTGCCGCAAATTTTGGGTACCCATTGGTAATGTGGGAGCTGCGGTGGTGCAATGTCTAGCATGCCTGCCTGCTTACCTGGCGGTCATGTGTTTGAATCCCAACCAAGATAGGGATGTTTTTTTTTTAATTGACCTTTGTAGCCAGGTATACCTAACCTAAAATGGATACCAGTAAATGTTCTGAGGCACCATGCTGACCACATCACCAAAATATGGGGTTAGCACTCAGATAGCGAGCATACCAAGACCTTCAAAATTCACATCTGATGTTTAACATGTGTTTTAAAGTGAACTAGCCCTCTAAAATTATGAAGAAAAGGAAAGCATAATTCAATATGTATGCACTCAAATAAAGAGGATCAAGAAAATATTATTACACTTCATAACACAATCTTGTCTTGATTATGGAAGGCAGAATAAGTGGAGAATTGCACAAGGCACAGATTAAAAACATGGTATTAACATAAAACAAACAATGGGCTCATAAAAAGTATGTCTCTGAAAATGCATGAGACAGGGAAACTTGCAAATGATCAAGAATCTTCTCATTCAGTGGGCCGTGGTGAGTGTGACATTCTGCAAAGGAATGATGACTTCAATACTCTTTCAATTTATAATATACATTAACAAACAAGTTTTAGGGTTTATTGGAAGCCCATCTGGCAAGTTAACATAGCAATTGCATGTTTATTCACTGAAATCAGTTCAGCTCATGGAAAGTTGGAGGAACCATTGTATTTTGTTGTAACAGGCTGCATCACAAGGTTGAGTTGTATGCATGCACACATGTGAGCGTAAGAGATATTTCAGAGAACAGCAACAAAATTGTTACCCTGAAAACATTGAAGTTTTATTGACAATGATCTGACATGTGTATATACATAAATCTGTGGTGGTACAGTGGTTAGTGCGCTTGCCTGCCAAGACAGTGGTCTGGGTTCAACCAACAGCAGACAGGCATTTTTTTTACAAGTACGGCTCTCATAAAAATAGATACCAATTTTCAGAATACTCTGGAAATTGTCTGGGAAGGAGGAATGACGAGAAAGAGAACTGACCACCCCAGCTCATGTGTCATGGCCTAGAATATGTGAAAACCGAACACTTCACACCCAAACGGCAGCATCTGCTACGAGACAATCTTTACCTTTATACTTACGATTAGATGGTGACTGCTGCTCTCCAGTAAATCCCTTGATTTCACCATTGAAGTCTAGGATACCCACCTGCAGACAGGAAGTTAAAACAAGCTGTCTAATCAACATCAGAATATACTAAAGACTTGTCTGTTTCTAATAAACTCAAAGCTAAGTCTGAAACCTATGTGGCAACTCAGAGTGGAATTATTCTGAGACAGGCTTACTTAGGCCACAAGGCCCACCAATGTCCATACTCCTGCTAGCAAGGAGTCCTTGTACAGTGCATATACCCTTGAAGTGGTAGAAGAGCATGTGTGTCTACCAAGATCCCAATGGATATATGTGTCTAGGGGCAGGGTCTTCAGTCAGAAAGTGTGTATCTACCAAGACCCCAATGGATATATGTGTCTAGGGGCAGGGTCTTCAGTCAGAAAGTGTGTATCTACCAAGACCCCAATGGATATATGTGTCTAGGGGCAGGGTCTTCATAGTCAGAAAGGTCAAAAGAAAAGGACCAGGCTAAAAGAAAGACCAAGCTGCAGTCTGGTGGGCAGACTGAGGAAGGCATATCTAACAGAAATGTGCGTTGAAATCAAATACACTAAATCACATGGGCCAAATGAAATGGCAATTTCATTGACTTTACAATGGGTTACTGCAGAATGACACAAACCTCTCAATCCATATATTACTCTTTCTTTCTTATCTAATGTGTTTACTGATAAATCACTGATAATCAATTACTCAGAAGGCAGGCAGATATTAGCCTGTATCACCTTTATACTTTTCAGGTTAATTAAAGCAATTCAGGGAAATCCAAAGCAGATACTGCAGAAGTGGTCGAGAAAGGCTAAGGATGCTACATATAATAGGCCATGGTGTAATGAGATAAAGTAATTAGCTCCCCACCTCAATCCCCTTATCCACCCCAAAAAGCTTGGTTGCTATTTTAATGAAATAGTGCCCGACTGCAGCAACTTAGTTTCCAGGTGAAGCCCCCTAAAAATATCTTCAACATGTGATGTTTCTCTCCGGCCATCGAGTGCTAACCATGTGACTTCAGTATGTTATGTTGACCAACCTCACTACACATTGTGCATTCCCATGCATGCTTCGTCCTCTGATGCAGCATCCACCCCAAATTATCCATACTCGCTGTTTCTAAGAGGTCGTTATAATGTACCCCCTCTTGGTCTAGTGGCATCAATGTGCTTGACCAGGCTTTCTCGTAATTCATGTAGTTGGGCTAGTGTTCATTCTCAACAGTACCTTCTGGCCATGTCTGTACTGTACTGACTATATCAGCCCTGTCCCTGCTTCTTCCTGTTTAAATTGATGTTGTATTTGCCAGCTGGTTCATGCGTTCATTACCTTTTACTCTGGCATATCTGACTTCTGAATAATGTCTACCCATTCAGGGCGACTACCACCAGTTATGATTTTCAGCAGCACATTCATGAGTCTGATGTGGTTATCACATGCATAGTTGTTTGGTCTTATGCTCATGTATGCAGCGGTGGAAATCACAGTCACACTGTCATGTAGTTGTCTGAAAAGCACTGCTATCCTCTTATTCTCTTCCTCTGTGCTGTGTACAACCCCACTGATCATGAACAGCGCTTCACAGACCCATCTGTGTGACATGTGCATATTTCATACATGATATAGCCGTGCTTTAACTTAACCTCTCATTATTTTACATCATGAGAAAGGAGCACCTGGCCACAAACTAAGTGTGGCAACTCAAGTTCAAGTTAAACAATAAGAAATAGATAATCCCTGAACAGGCACTGCCATGAGGCTGCAAAATTGTAGAAACTTCATGGTACCAGTTTCTCCTTCTCAACTGCCTATGTCATTTCTCTAGGCTGGTGTCTGTTGACAATTACACAGCTCACATTTGTGGAGGAAACATGACTAACCTAGGCCTAATCCTTCTTCTGCATTCATCTGGAGAATTTTTTCGGACGTGATTGCGCTGTGCCTGTTTACAGCAGAGCTGCGTTCTTGCGCCATTAGGCTGACATATCTGACTTCTGCAGGCATTTGTTGACCGGGTTAACCTTCCCAGGGGTTTCGTAAGAAGTTTGACTCTCACTGTTGTGGTGTTATTCCCCATCCCAGCTGGCCCATTCAGAACAGCCGAAGACATCCTGGTCAGCTCTCAAGGGAAGGGAGGAGCAAACCATGGGCATTCCCCGCCATCCAAGGAGGCTTCCATAATTGCAGAGCAGACACATAGCGCTCTGGTACTGGGCTCACCCAAGGAATTGTCACGTCCTGTACATGGCTGCTTAGCCTCACTTCCGTATATAGGGCCTTCCGTTCACCACACTGTTCCTCCGGAGACCAGAAGAATACAGTCTGAATGACATCCACAGTGAGCTTTCGATTTGGACTTTCCACGTAATGGATTTGCTATCCAAGCAATATTCCATTTCGTGCCACTAGGACACTTTTTCTACTCTTTATGAAGCCCACACAGTAAGCTTTTGATTCGGACTTTCCACGTAATGGGATTTGCTATCCAAGCAATATTCCATTTCATGCCACTAGGACACTTTTTCCACCTTTGATGACGCCCACACAATGAGCTTTCGAATCTGACTTTCCACGTAATGGATTTGCTATCCAAGCAATATTCAGGCCTATCCCAGACAGCCTGTAAGTGCTATGCTGAATTATGACCTGGTCACATTCTAAAATGCATCACCACAAATGAGAAGCTATAGTTCTGGTTTTGCAACTCCCCTAGTTTCTGAGCTTTTAGAACGGAAGGAGAGTCCTGCAACAGTCTCCGTGAAGACAGTCTTTCAGTATCAGTTATGTACACCAACCTCACTCCAATAGATGCAAGCCCCTATCACAGCTTAGATTACCCTTATAAAACCTCACTCCAGTAGATGCAAGCCCCTATCATAGCTTAGATTACCCTTATAAAACCTCACTCCAGTAGATGCAAGCCCCTATCATAGCTTAGATTACCCTTATAAAACCTCACTCCAGTAGATGCAAGCCCCTATCATAGCTTAGATTACCCTTATAAAACCTCACTCCAGTAGATGCAAGCCCCTATCATAGCTTAGATTACCCTTATAAAACCTCACTCCAGTAGATGCAAGCCCCTTTCATAGCTTAGATTACCCTTATAAAACCTCACTCCAGTAGATGCAAGCCCCTTTCATAGCTTAGATTACCCTTATAAAACCTCACTCCAGTAGATGCAAGCCCCTATCATAGCTTAGATTACCCTTATAAAACCTCACTCCAGTAGATGGAAGCCCCTATCATAGCTTAGATTACCCTTATAATACCTCACTACAGTAGATGCAAGCCCCTTTCATAGCTTAGATTACCCTTATAAAACCTCACTCCAGTAGATGCAAGCCCCTATCATAGCTTAGATTACCCTTATAAAACCTCACTCCAGTAGATGCAAGCCCCTATCATAGCTTAGATTACCCTTATAAAACCTCACTCCAGTAGATGCAAGCCCCTATCATAGCTTAGATTACCCTTATAAAACCTCACTCCAGTAGATGCAAGCCCCTATCATAGCTTAGATTACCCTTATAAAACCTCACTCCAGTAGATGCAAGCCCCTATCATAGCTTAGATTACCCTTATAAAAACCTCACTCCAGTAGATGCAAGCCCCTTATCATAGCTTAGATTACCCTTATAAAACCTCACTCCAGTAGATGCAAGCCCCTTTCATAGCTTAGATTACCCTTATAAAACCTCACTCCAGTAGATGCAAGCCCCTTTCATAGCTTAGATTACCCTTATAAAACCTCACTCCAGTAGATGCAAGCCCCTTTCATAGCTTAGATTACCCTTATAAAACCTCACTCCAGTAGATGCAAGCCCCTTTCATAGCTTAGATTACCCTTATAAAACCTCACTCCAGTAGATGCAAGCCCCTTTCATAGCTTAGATTACCCTTATAAAACCTCACTCCAGTAGATGCAAGCCCCTTTCATAGCTTAGATTACCCTTATAAAACCTCACTCCAGTAGATGCAAGCCCCTTTCATAGCTTAGATTACCCTTATAAAACCTCACTCCAGTAGATGCAAGCCCCTTTCATAGCTTAGATTACCCTTATAAAACCTCACTCCAGTAGATGCAAGCCCCTTTCATAGCTTAGATTACCCTTATAAAACCTCACTCCAGTAGATGCAAGCCCCTTTCATAGCTTAGATTACCCTTATAAAACCTCACTCCAGTAGATGCAAGCCCCTTTCATAGCTTAGATTACCCTTATAAAACCTCACTCCAGTAGATGCAAGCCCCTTTCATAGCTTAGATTACCCTTATAAAACCTCACTCCAGTAGATGCAAGCCCCTTTCATAGCTTAGATTACCCTTATAAAACCTCACTCCAGTAGATGCAAGCCCCTTTCATAGCTTAGATTACCCTTATAAAACCTCACTCCAGTAGATGCAAGCCCCTTTCATAGCTTAGATTACCCTTATAAAACCTCACTCCAGTAGATGCAAGCCCCTATCATAGCTTAGATAACCCTTATAAAACCTCACTCCAGTAGATGCAAGCCCCTTTCATAGCTTAGATTACCCTTATAAAACCTCACTCCAGTAGATGCAAGCCCCTTTCATAGCTTAGATTACCCTTATAAAACCTCACTCCAGTAGATGCAAGCCCCTATCATAGCTTAGATTACCCTTATAAAACCTCACTCCAGTAGATGCAAGCCCCTATCATAGCTTAGATTACCCTTATAAAACCTCACTCCAGTAGATGCAAGCCCCTTTCATAGCTTAGATTACCCTTATAAAACCTCACTCCAGTAGATGCAAGCCCCTTTCATAGCTTAGATTACCCTTATAAAACTCTGCCAGAGGGTTCAAAACTAACCTGCCAATCTTACTCAACCTCCATACACAGGAAACTGTAGAAAAGATAGTTGGACAATGCTAACTACAAGTACAAGCTTCTCAGTCGATCTCATTTATGAGAAGGTAAGATAATTCCATCAGGGTGTGAAATCTGGGGTATGCCCCCCCCCCCCCCCCCCCCCCAACTGGGTCTCAGCATTATATGGGTTGAGATGGCCAGACTCCACCCTTCTATCCTTTAGTAGACTTTTATTTCTCCCACCCCAAATCGAAGTGTGACGACCAGGCTGGCAGACGAGTACCTAGTCATGGTCTACCATGGTTCCAAAGACAGTACATGTGTTATAGATTGGGGGGGGGGGGGGGGGGGAGAGGAAGATAACACTCCCCTAACCACCAAAACAAGTAAGAAAAGTACAATGCTATGTAAACATTGCGAGCTACAGTCAGCCACTATTACCACTCCTTTTACTATGTCCTTGTACAAACAAGGAAGCCAGATATGGAAAGCAGCATGTTAAAGTGTAATTGTATATGTATTTGTCTACCAGGACCAGAAACTAACAGTTTTAAATGTATGGTTTTTCCCTGGGCTTTCTAAGAACTCGCTAGGTCACAATTTATCAGGAAAGTTATAAATAGTTTCATAACTGACAAATAACTGATACTTGATGCAAATATTAAACTTTTTATGAAACAAATTAGAACTATGTGAGACATGAAGTGTTAATTTAACATTGACTAAAACTGTAATTAGAGGTGACTGGTAAATTACAATAAAAGCAAAAAGTCAGGAGACAAAAGTGCAATTTAAGTAAAATGAAAAGTTCTGGGGCACCATGAAATGAATTTCTTATCAAGAGTAATGGTGAAAAGATACCATTTATTTGTTAAACTTCACTAAAACATGAGGAAAGGAGATGGTCTCTTTAACTAATAAATATATGACCTGATAATATATGTGGTGATAGCTGTTCTTCACTTTCCAACAAGAGAGCTACAAAACAAGTAAAGGGAATTTCTTGACAAATAAATACTACTGTAGGGAAATAAGATAGGCCTTTACCTACAAATGTCATTATCATGTGTTGCGATGAATTGTCTTCCTCAACACCTTGACATCTCTGGCACCCATTTATAAGAACATGTCAACCAGCGCTGACTTAAGTTCAAAAATAATCTCAATGATTACGACTTTTCATCCTAAACAAAGCACCATGTGTTATCAGCTCTTTTCCATGTCTCAAACACCACAAAATGCATGATAACACATTTTACATTTGGTCAGAGCTAACTACAGAAATATGCCTTCCCTAGTAGCCATTTGTTTTTATGGCTTCTATATGCAGTGTGCAATAGTTTGTGTTCGTGGAGTGTTTGTTTTTAAATAATAAAAACAAGGTTTTAGTGCTAGATGTAGTGGATAGGCATGCATTTATAACCAAACTATATAAGTAACTTTCTGTGCTGGGTGTAAGAGGCATACAACATTACCTAGAAATGCAAACATCAAAGAATACAACTAATGAAACATATGAACCAATACAATGAACTCGAAGTAAATCAGAGGACCCACTTACATACCCTCAGCACATTGTGCAAATGGTGCTAGACACATATTTTCCTAGACCAATTGCACTCGGAGGATGATGTAGTCACTATCACGCCAGTTGCCTGTCACTCATTTTAGCTTGCGTTGACCTAGAAGCCCAGGTCAATTTCTAAAATCTGCTCCGATGGGGAATCAAAGCCGTGACCACCGGGCTGGCAGACGAGTATCTAGACAACGGTCTACCACCGTTCCAAAGACAGTGGAACGTTATAGATAGAAAAAAAAAAAATAAAGATAACACGAAGCTCACAGAGAATTAAACAAATTACAGCGGCTCAAGAGGCAAGGGAAAAGACACTGGCGCTGGGTAAGACAAATGTTGAGAAAATCTGCTAATAGTATAATTAAACTCTGTTGTCTGAAACCTATAGGGGAAAAGAAATGCAGTGAGACCTAGAAACACAGGGAGAAGAGAACTATAATATGGTGAGAATGTGGAAGGAACGGCAAGAGACAGCAATGTATTGAAGTGATTGACATGAGCTGGATGAGGACCTATGCTCCACTTGGAGATAAAGACAATAGAAAAAGAGAACAAAGTAGGATTAAGAAATGTAAAACAGGAACTTAAACACCTATAAAGAGGATGCGATCATTATCGTAAAATAAAAGATAATTTGAAGTCAGTGAAGATATGTAAATATAAAAACAGAAAAAGCTAGATTACATCACCCATACAATATGACACGGCTAAAGTATATTACTACACATCCACCTATGAAGATGGGACACAATAACATAATTGCTAGGAAGGCCTGAATAAATACATCAATAATCCACTAACAGAAACAACAAGGAACTATAGGATATCTCGGGAGCTGTGTTAGCGCGGTGGCTAGCATAAATGTCAAGCATATGTCATGTGTGGCGTCTGTAAGCTACTATTATTTTAAGTTAGTTGCATATCCTCTTACTGCACGTCGCAGACACCACCAGCAATTTATTTTTTGCTGTTTGTGATCTCTTGGCAAGTTTATGTTCAGTAGTTTGCCATTGTTTTCTGAACACCCATACCAATTCGTAAAAAACCAACTCAAGGCGGTCTGCTGCCAAATGGCCCGCAGCTGTGTTTGGACCACGGAATGAAGGACTACGAACTGTGTCCATACCCCCTGCAACACGGAGCCGGCTACTATTAGTTACTGAACAAATAATTAATAAATATGATAACGTGCCCTGTCAACTGGCATCTCCACATAACTTAGTCATTTCCCTCGGTCTGCCTCTGCCTTTTCTACCACTGATCTTTCTAGATACTAGTGTTTTCCAATGCATCTTCTCAGTATATGACCAAAGAAAGTTGTTTCATTAATAATATTGTGAAATAGCCTCTAGCCTTCCTTGTTGAAATATGCACAACGCAATTACTGCCCACGCACAAAATATTGGACGAAAATAGCAGAAGAAAAAGTGGAGGAGGGGGAGAAGGAAGAATAAGAAACCACATAATGGCTCCTAACACAGTAATTTAAGTACAGAATCACTTACATCTTTAGCCACAGAATCCAAGCCTGTGTTTCTATAGAACTGAAGTAGCTCCTCTTTGCTGTTACCACCACTCAATGTTTTTGAAGGGGTCACTGCAGTTATATGCCGAGGGCTTCCTTGACCTGCAGAGATGGGAAAATTTGTATCTTCACATATTCAGTCTGCTAACACTTCTAGCACTTTAATGCTGCTGCAAGGCAAAGGTAACCACATGGCAGGTGTTGCTTTACGGTTACGATGAAGTTAATTCCACAGCTGGTTCTGATTTAATATAGCATTAATCAACGTCATTCCACCAAAAACTATATGGAGTATGAAACTAATACATTTATTAGCGGCATCAGCATTGTCTGAGTGTGAACAAGGAAGAAATAGTAGCATTGGTGTTAAAGTTAGAGGAAATTCACGGAAGGTTCTGATTGCTGTAAAGTAAGGGTAATCCCATACTAGTACTGCTCTCTAAGATAACGGTAATTATAATTATATGTCTGATACTGATGAAAGCTCAAGGCAATCCCAGGTTATAAAATACAAGAGGAAGGTAGTCCCATGCTGGTTTTGCTGTAAGCTAAAGGAAATTATAAGTCCAGTACTGCTGTAAAGGTAATCCCAGGCTGGTATTCATGTATGTTGACTGAAACAGGTTCTCCTGCATGATTAAGGGTAGCTTCTAACCAGTACTGCTGAAAGTAAAAGTAATCCTGCATAAGAAAAAGGTAACCCAATGGACGGCATTGCTGTAAAACAAAGATAAATATATTTTGAAGTTAGTTGCATATCCTTTACAGGATGTTTGCAGTCAAAGCCAGCATAAAGCAAGTTTATGTTCAGTAGTTTGCATTGCTTTCTAAATGACCGGCATCCATACCATTTCGTAAAAAACCAGCGCAATGCGGTCTGCTGCCAAATCGCGCGCAGCTTTGTTTCATACATGGGTATGCAGGGATAAGTAACTGGACTTCACATACTTGATGATGACATTGTCAGGAGAGAACTGTCAGGAGACTAGCTGTATAAATTGTTGCCATCTCCATCTCAGAATAATTTCTGGTGTACATACCATCTCTGGTAAGTCAGCCTCAGAATTGCATGTAGGACCAAATTATTTATCAAGTGAGGATTGAGCCTGGACCTCTGTGCTGACATGTTAATACAATATCCTTGATGCTACCATGGCTTCAAATATTGAAAGGAGTGTGAGTTGCTAATGGCTGCGCTTAAAGGCAATCACTATGTGACATGTGGCAATTACTAAATTAGCTACCTTAATTTTTAGCTATTCCCTACCTTTGAGTGAAGTTACATACTTCTTTTTACCACTCAGCCTAAAGATACTGTGAAAACTGGTTATGAACCTGCTACCGAATTCAGTTATAAAGCAAGATGGCAAAATACCTGAACTGAATATCAATGGGAGAATAAACCAGAGATATGTAATAGGGTGTAAGAGAATATGAACTAGCAGATAGGCTTGTGGGCTTGGTTGATGGGAACAGGTGAGCAATGGACCAGGCTGACATCTGGAATGCTCACGGAGAGGCACAAAGATGAAATGATCCAGGGTTGGATGTGATTCTGCAACTTTGACCACACTGTAAGGACATCAAGTCAAATGGGTTGAAGCTAGACAAGAGCACCATTTACCAAGTGGGGAGCCGAAGAATAGTCAACTAATATGGAACGGGTGTCATCATTTGCTACATGCTGAGGGAGATATTAAAGAGGGGATCTGAGCACTTATAGACTAATAGTTTGATGTGTAAGGATGACTATCTGTTCACTAACTAATTAAGAATAGATTATGATCATTATCATATTTAATGTTATCATAAACAAAAAATATAGAAGCCCATGACAATTTTGACATGATACATTAAATTAAAACCAAAAAAGCTCAAGTAATTTCATTGTAATATGTAAACTAAAAGTAAAGTGGTGATTGAATAGATTATATAAATTTACTCAAATGTTTCCAAAATTACTAACTATTGTTTAATATTTATATTAATATATTATATTATGATTTTATTTTGACCCAATGTTGACTGTTGACAAAACATTCTTTCTTGCAACACAAACACATTACACATCGTCTCCAGATTATAAGCGCCTCCCTCTTACATTCAACATTAGTATACCTTTATCTATCACTTAGCAATTAAAATAATTAATGAAATTATAACATAGCAGATGGTAGCAATATTGACAAATAAGTCAACAAATCCTCAATCTTTATTTATTACTTTTTTTTTCGTCAGATTCCTAACTTTGGAAACTTACCGTCTTCAATCCACAAGCTGGCAAGGGTTGTATTGTTGCTCGCCATGGAGTGGTGCAGAGTTCAATTCTCTGACACTAGTAACTATACTGCAGTTTACAACAAGATGATATACTTGCATTAAAACAAATTATGATTATAATTGTATCCAGTCAATAAAACATCAGGTAATTTCACAGTAAATGGGGCATCAAAAAATGGCGTCCGGTTGACTCTTTCGTTGTACTAAACGCTTTAATTCTAATTAAATTTCTATTAAAAAGTATTATCCAGCGAGATGTATTAATCCTCCATGCTGTCGTTATAATTCTCCACTGCTTTACTCGATATTAACCAGTCAGATGGTGTTTATACACAGCAAAGGATTTTATTTTCCATGTCTAAAGTATTACGAGCTTGGCGGCGTCCGACATTTTAGCTATTTGATTGGTTGTTTGAAGTCACATGCGCAAAAGGTGCGCATGCGAAGGGCACCTTTTTCCTGTCACAAAAACAAAGAAAGTCGGGGTATGTGATGTTTTCTGCCGGTTACAGCGCACACAATAAGTTTTCGATTTCAAGACACCGTAGATGCGGGAAAAGTCCCACGGCTACAGATAAGCAGGCAGAGAGATAGAGAGAGATTTTGGTGTATATGGGTAGATCATTATCAAGCGTCCGTGTCATACTGGCGTAGGCTATGATGCTTCGCCACATCTTAGTGAACTCCAACGGCATGTATTCATGTATCAATTCTAACAGTATTAATAGTCGAGAGGATCTAATTCATTGTACCGGCACCGGGTTTTACTCCTTATGATTCGGTCTCTTTCCACAGAACGACAAGCTGCTTGCCAAGAGCATTGCACAAAGCACTAATTCCGTAGCTGCAGCGATGGACCGAAAAACTGCACACGTGGTTTGAACGTCGCAGTTCGTGATGGAACGAACCCTCGACTCCCAAAGCGTGAGGCTGGCGGCAATGTATCATTTCGTGTGCTGACTGACACTTTTTCTTTGCTTTGACGAAAGGCTGTCAAGAATCTTCTCTCCTCTTCTGTCTCTCTTTCTATATCAATTTCCAGTTGTCAAAATGTTCCAGTTTGTTTCTTCTCATTAGTTAGTCTTTCCTCTTGAGCATAAGGCGGCGCATAGGGCAGAAGTCATGGCTCTCCATGTCTGGCGGTTCGCTGCTACCTGTTGTAGATCCTGGATGTTCACTTGGCCGTTGAATGAGCCTTCTCTGATGATGGTTCTACGCAGGGTCTCTCTTGGTCTTCCCCGTTTTCTTTTCCCTACTGGTGACCATAAGAAGGCTTGGTTGGGGAGTCTTATCTTGTCCATTCTGAGTACATGACCGATGTAGTCCCAACGGCGTTTTCTTATAAAATTGGATACAATTCTTATAAATTTGGATATAACGTGGCCAAAATATGGCGACCGCCTGTTTGTGATAAGTTGTCTTTGTGTTGTTGCATCTTTCACAATATTTAGTAGACAGGAAACGATGGCGGCAGCGCTTGTTCTCGAGGATGCGTACAATAGAGTTCGATATAATATTTTGATGACCACACTGATGGAGAAGGGGGGTCAATCCCTGGTTGGTGAACTGGATAGCGGCGATCCTGCATTCTCGTCGGATTACGCTCCGTCTGGGTTCATGGACCTCAGAGCCACATATTTTAACCCCGGGACTGCCACAGGGATCCGCAATCTCACCGGTGCTCTTTAACGTGTATACGAGCAAAATTGCAAACCTAGAAGCACCAGGGGTTGGAAGGATACTAACATTTGCAGATGATATTCTTGCATATAGGCAAGGGAGAGATAGGGAGCAAACAGCCCAGGAGCTACAGGCGACAGTAGACAAAGTTATTGACTGGTGCACTGAAATTGGTGCTGTCATCCACCCGGGAAAGGCAGCTGTTTTGTGGTGCTCTCTGGACAACAAAGCGTCAACAGAGAGAACAAACTGAAGTATCTGGGAATCACATTTGACAGGAGCCTGTCCTTCAAGGATCATGCGGAGACGGTTGTGACAAGATCTCAACAGGGACTCAACGCACTTAAAACTATGGCTGCAATGGACATAGAGAAGAGAATCTTTGACATAGAGAAGAGAATGCTTTTCATACTATACCAGCACTTGATCCTCTCAGTGACTGATTATGGACTAGGACTTCTCACTGTCTCAAAGAGTCAGCTGGTGAGATTGGAGCGCATACAGAACGAGGCTATGCGGGTCATTCTAGGATGCACCAGACACACCCCAGTGGTGTGTATGCGGTACATCCTTTGTTTGCCGACGGCTGCTGGTAGGCTCAAGGTTATGCAGGCGAAGGCATACCTCAGAGTAGCTGCTGACACAGATCACCCATTGCATGAGGCGCTGGACGCAGTTAACGGCCAGCGACTGATAAGAGGGAAATCATGGATGGCTCAGGCGGAGGATACGATCAGACAGGTGTGCATCTTGGAGAACATTAGGCGAGAAGAGGAGTGGGTCAGAGTGCCAGCGGAGCAGTTAGACTTGTGCAGAGTTATAATCACATTGAGCCGACTGATAAGAGGGAAATCATGGATGGCTCAGGCGGAGGATACGATCAGACAGGTGTGCATCTTGGAGAACATTAGGCGAGAAGAGGAGTGGGTCAGAGTGCCAGCGGAGCAGTTAGACTTGTGCAGAGTTATAATCACATTGAGCCGGGAGTGCAGGGAGTGGCCAGCAGGGGCCACGGAAGTGGAAATCCAGCAACTAATTCAGGATAATGCTCGCTCGGGTGATGTGATTATCTACACAGATGGTTCGGTGTTGAGAGGTAGTAGAAGTGCCTGGGGGTTCTTGGCAAAGGCTAATGGTCGACGTTTGGTGCAGGAGAGCCTGGCATATGATACCACAACATCTAGCTTAAGAATGGAAGTGGAGGCAGTCAGTGCAGCTTTCCGCTGGATGGAGAATACGATACACACACACATCGTTATTATAACTGACTCAAAAAGCATGCTGAGTAGGGTGAGGACAGGCAAGCTTCGTGCAGAGTGGCTTGCTTCGCTTCGGAAGTCACGGGTGGCAAGCATCGTCTGGATCTTTTCTCCGGGCATGCTGGTGTGCTGGGGAATGAACAGGCAGACAGATTGGCTGGCTCTGCAAATCTTGGTGGAGTATTGATGCATAATAAGGCAGACGTGGTTGCGGCCTTGTGGGAGCACGTGTACACCTCGGAGGAGCAAAAGGATCACCATGATCTGGCAAGAATGCGACAGCGAGGAGTGACGAGGGGATCTGGCCGATGCTCGACGCTTAGAGGAAAGGCGAGACGCACATATAATCAGATTGCTACTTGTACTATTGGGGTTGGAACTCTTCGCTGGCTTCTGAGGATGGGGACGGAGTGCTTATGGTAATGCCCCGAATGCTGTGATGTTGGTTCCTAAATCAGACAATCAATCAATCAATCACAATATTTAGTTTGCTGATTTAGACTGCCCAGGTAGTTTTCAGCATTCCTCCATAAAACCACATGTCTTCAGCCTCAATGGGTTTTCTTTGTTTACTAACTGTCTAGATCTGACACTCATATGTTGTTGTTGTTTTTTTTCGTTCGCTGGCTTTTGAGTTCATACACGTGCTACTACTTCCAGTGCACTAGACTGATATTTGCATGTGGATTAGCTTTACTTATTACTAGTGTCCGTCGCCATCAGGAGAACCCGGTTCAACTTCAAAGGTACTTGTAATAGGGTTGCCAGACGTCCGGCAAAAAGAGGACAAGTCCTCATTTTTAGCCAAATATTCTCCGTCCGGCAGCAAAGCTAAAAACTTTTAAAATGTCCGGCTTTTCTTATATTTTATGTTTTTTTTATATTTTTTATGAGTAATTAATCAAGATTATAGGGTAATAATTGAACAATCGGCTGTTTAAATAATGTTTTTTAGCATTTTGAAAAAGGCCTGCTTTGAATTTATATTTATTTTTTAACATGATTGTTTCTTGGTCGCTTCACTAAGAGTAAGATACACTTATTGGCAGCTATTGCAATAAAGTTGTACTGATTGTGGGTTTAATCTGGAACGATTCAAATGAGACATTCAGTATGTCCTCCTTTGTCCTCTTGTTTGTCTTATTATGTCCTCCTTTTGGTTCCCACGTATCTGGCAGCCCTAACTTGTAATTTATGTCCCCAAGTCAAGGACAAGAAGTCAACATGTTTGTCCAGCTGACAGGTGTAGGGGTTGAACCCGCTACCTCGCCATCAGCACACCGTATGTTTAAGTATGTTTTTAAGTAGAGGGCCGGGATTTTTTCACATGGACTTCTAGTAACAAAATGTCCCCTGGTCTCTGGGTAGTGAGATCGGACCCCCGTGTGTATTGTTGCGCACGTAACAAAAAATCCCCTGGCAGTTGGAAATCGAAAAAGAGTAGGCTAACGGCGCTGCCCGGGCAAAATTTCCAGTTAAAAATCTCCCCAAAGTATTTCAGGGTCATCGCCGGTGCTACGGAGTTCGAACACTGAACTTAGATTCTCCGGACTCTGGCTTGAGTTAGGAGTAGAACGGAGCACTTATGGGTTATACCCGTGGATCGTGATGTTTATCCGTCGACTAAACTAAACTAAACTAAACTAAACTAAACTAAACTAAAATAAAATAAACTAAACTTTAATCTTAATTGTATAAAATGCACTTTTGTTTGCTCTGTCATGTACATTTTGTCTGTGCTACGTCTCCCATCTAATATCTTCCGTGGCCCTGGTTATCTGAATGTCTGTACTTGTTCCCCAAACTAATAACATTGACTTAAATTGTACATTTAAACGTGATGTTTTGTTTTGTTTGTTTGTTTGTTTGTTTGTTTTGTTTTGTTTTGCACTCGCTCGCTTTGAACTCAAGCGTAGGCCATAAACACTATTCATGGTAGTGATGAGCTGAATTTTGCGTGTGGATTAGTTTTCCCTATTAACAGTGTCCCTCGCCATCAGGCGAACCCACTCGGACTTCTGAGGTACTGTCACAAAATAAAACCGTGTGTTTAACCAGTTGATTATTATAGAGGCTTTCTGATTAAAAGGACTATCTGCCAGCGACAACTATTTTTACTAACCGAGAAAACAAATCGGTTGTCAAAATCCCAGGACAATATTTGTAGCTGCACGTGTACATCTCTAACGGATTTGGAACATTCGGTGTTGATGGTGACAGGTCCCGGCATCGCCTTGACAGTTTGTCAACATTTGAATACAGATGGAAGCCGTGAGATCACAGGGGCAGATGTATAGAGGAAGTGAGTGTGCTGAATCATACATCGTTTTGACAAGTCATAAACAAGTCGGATGGAAAACGGAAGTACTCAGCACGGAAGTAAACAGTCCATATGTCATATAGTTTCCGGACATCACTCAGATGGGCAGATTGCTACTGACAGCTTGTTGAGAAAAACTGTTGTTGGGATCATACAGTAACTCGTTAGTTTGTTGGGGGAGTCGAAACAAGTGATGACAACTTTGACAGTGACTAGGCAAGGGAGAATCGATTCTTGACAATGGATGATATGCGCAAATAACACCTGCAGGACGTCACCCATATCACGTGACCAAATTTAGGGTTTGCCATAAACCATGATTGGGAGAAACAGAGTTGATCAAAACCGTGGATTATGATGGACGTGTTTGTGGGAGAGCTCTACAGTGTTAGAATAATTTAACATTAACTAGCATGTGTCGTTATGGCAAAGTGTAGTAGCCATCCCGGGAATGAGGCGGTTTTGCATAAGGTAGTCAATATAGTCTATTAGTTCTAATTAATATAGACTGTAGCCTTGTTAAAACTATAGTGTGATGATTAGCACTGTTAGTGGAAACTAGTTAGAGTAGAATAGTGATATTGGCTCTGCTAAGGTGAATAGAATACTGAGGTTGCACTCTGTATTGGTCTTTCCTTGTCATAGCCTGATTCGGCCCTAGGTTGGTAGCTAATCTGCTCTATGACATAGTTTAGTTAGCTAAAGATCATTAAGCAAGGCAATAGGCTTACACGCAGCCGATAGGATCAGTGACTAGTACTATCACCAGATGTGTTGTTTCTATCCTAGGTTCCCTACCACCCCGGGAAGGTTAACCCGGTCAACAAATGCCCGCAGAAGTCGGATGTGTCGGCCTAACGGCGCAAGAACGCAGCTCTGCTGTAAACAGGCACAACGCAATAACTCCGGATGAACGAAGAAGAAGAAGAAGGTTCCCTACCAGATCCGAGGAAACTCAACAAGTTTTTAGGAAAGGTTCAAATCCCATTCGGAAGAACACCAGTGGAACAGTCAATAAAGTTGCGTACAGAACGTAACTAAAGCTAGAAGGAAGATGATTCACCAAAGAGGGGTGATGATTACTGATGCACCACACAGCATCAGACAGTAGTAACTAACTGAGAACATTAAGGATAATAGTTACCTAGTGTGATATAATCTCGTGTAATAGAACACAAGACATGATACGTGAGGCTAGATAGACACGAGTGAGGATCAATTACATTAACAATTAACATTAATAACTGTGTACCCACTACAAAGGACTTGTGCATTTTTTTAGGAATGATAGGAAGGGACATTGTGTAGGGTGCAACCGGTCCATGATTAACTGTTAATACCACCGGTGTCTATTTCGGATGATCATGAAATGAGATTACCAGAGGTCTACAGAGGCAAATCAGTATCCAGCAGGATGGTTTCGGCACTGGGTGAGATGTACATGTTCTGACGTAACGTTCTGTGGTCTATCCTTGCTGGGATCAGCTGACTGGGTTGTAGTCTGAGAGCCCGATTCTACACACTTTATAGAACACGTCACACATTTTCTTCACATACACGTCTCATATACGTTACACTTTTCTTTTAATAAATTAATCTTTATTAATTTTTAGAAGCAAGAGTTGTTGAGTATGTTGCGTTGGGGAAGTATGCGAGGGGGCATAGTACGACAATGAGAGAGTGACAGGAAAAGGTGTCCATGGGCTGATGGAGTGTGTTGGACGGAAGCTGGTGGATTCTCCAGAATATTAAAAAGGAGGAAAATATTATAATGTGAGTGTCGACTCTCTTCACTCCAGGGACGACACTGTAAAGGAGGACACGACAGGTACTTATAATTTACGTCCCCAAGTCAAGGACGACAGGTCAACACTTTAGTCCAGCTGTCTGGTGTAGGGGTTGAACCACTTACCTCGGCATCAACACACCGGATGTTTAAGAACACGCGTTCTTACCCATTCGGCCATGCAGACCTAAGCGTGATATTATTTCGATAATACCACGGCTTTTGTACTTACCACGACGGAGCTTTCAAATGAAAACTGTAAATAATGTATACATTTTTTTTGTTGGTTGGTGAATATATTCGGATAACAGAACACTACCCCTCTTTTGGTACATGACAAATGTGGGCCGGTCATCTTTAAACCGTCCTTATGACGTCGCCGTATTCGTCGCACGGGGAGTCACGTGTTTCACTCTCTTGATACCCTTTAAAAAACAATAGTGACAGGTTACAAGAAAAAGGGCATGGTTATTGAATTTCTATCCCACTTTTCAATGTTTTTTAATTTTGAAGCCCCCGTAATTAGATTCATTCGGGTTCCTAGGGGTTTGGTCGGCGTTTGGGTTAAGGCTAATGCTGTTGCTTGCGTTCGTGGCTGTGAACCCCAACGCAAAGTCCTGTATGTCGGATGAAGACACCCTGTTGCCCAACATCAGTGTGATGTCATACCGGATGAGGTTGAGTGAGTATCCGTTGTCCATTTTGGCTTATTGGTGTGCAGGACTGGGGTTCCTCGCCTGCGGCGACCCCTCCCCGACTTCGGAATAATCAGCGACCCTCTAGTTGGCCGGACCCCGAATAAACCTTTTGGAGTACGCATGATTAGGACGTGTTAGTAGGCTTGGCCAGTAAAAAACCTGGCCCGGGCCTTGAAAACACCTCTGCGTCCCTGTAAGGCTAGTGAAGCAGTTTTTACTCCAGGTATACTGGGTTCGAAGCCAGCCACGGGCTATTTGGGGGGGGTTTTTGTTTTTTCACAAGGGGTGCGGGTCGGCTGTTTAGAAAGCAAAGTCGAATATGAACTTAAAATTGTCTAAAAAAAAAACAGCACCAAAAAAAGTTAGGTTTATGAGAGTCCCGTAAAAGCTATGAAATAACTTTTTATCAATTTTCCCGGGAACCCAAAAGGGGATCTTTGATCTTCTTAAGGTGATTATTTGATATCCTGAAAATCTTTACAGGTTGCTATATATCTACATTTAATACAGTGGCCATTTTAGTTAAAATTTTTTGATCACCGGAAGTCGCAAAATGGGGTGTGTTTTTTGAAGAACTTTTTTACTGCAGTGAAGCGATATGGGCTGTCATTTTGGGTGTGACGAGTTGTATCTGGTATGATACTAAGGCCTTTTTTTTTGGGTCTGGGGGCCTTAATCACTGCTTTTTCTTTACTTGTATTTTTATTCAATGAGCGCAATCAAAACGTGAATTTTTCATGTGAAAGTAACACCGCGGTCTTTTGGGACATAAGTAGGTTCGGTAGCACGCGGCTCACCTGTGTCTACACCGTGACCGGCAAGAGAGGTGTGTCTCAAACCCCAAGGCTGCACCAACGATACAGAGGGGGTTCACCCATTTGGGCAGGTCGAAAGGGGAGGCACCAGAGCAACTGTATGTGCGTAGACTGGTGAACAGACATGACAGAAATACTGTTGAACGTCTGCCTTGTGTTTCAGACTTGGCGGACAGGCAAAGTAATTCACATTAGGATTAAATAAGAAACAAAGAAA
>JACEFZ010014336.1:0-40923 GCA_014155875.1 Cepaea nemoralis | reverse complement strand
TTATTGAAAAGGGGAAGGGTAACCAGGCTTTTTTTAAAAGGGGGGGGGATGAAACCTGAATTGTGTTAAAAGTTGTACTTCATTTGTCATTTCAATGCAACTTACATTTTTTTTGTATATATTTCTATGCCTTATATGTATTTTCAGTGCATAACACTGGGAAAAAGTAGTCTCTGACATGAAATTAACACTACCCCAGTATGTACATACATCATGAATGAAAGATGGCATCTTTCATTGAGGTGCCCGGGGAGAATGTCAGAGCCTAGCTACGCAGCGACATCGTTACGGCACCCGGCGGACAAGAGTTGTCGGCTGGCGAGATTCTTACCTGACACGCGACCAGCGCTGACGACAGACGCACGCAAAGCCACGTGACCCCACCAGAGGCAGTGGACAGTGTGCGTGATAGCTTAGACCAAGCTGGGACAGGACTCTGAACGGACGTGTGTGACGAGAGCAAGGCGTTTGTGTGAATCTCCGTGGTTGTAAGCTGAACGACTGATATCTTGAGCGCCAGACCTATGAGCTGTAATGTGGTTGTGAGTTATATGTTGTACATTGCTGTAATTATCGTTATGTATTTAATGTGGCAATAAATCCATAGAACTTGTGTTGCTGTGTCTTACGTCGAATCACGTTATACTGTACTGTCTCACATGTGTTAGCCAACGAGCCTAATAGAAGATCCTGACAGTATGTATGTATGTATGTATGTATGTATGTATGTATGTATGTATGTATGTATGTATGTATGTATGTATGTATGTATGTATGTATGTATGTATGTATGTATGTATGTATGTATGTATGTATGTATGTATGTATGCATGCATGTGGGTCCGTTCTTTATGCGATCGCGAACGGTCCATCCGATTGAGATGCAATTTTCTACACGTCTTCTTTTAATTTCCATGCAACCGACTGCCATAGGTTTGTACTTACTTAAAACTATTTACTTACTAAAATTTAATAATTTAAATTTACATTATCATTTCTATATGGCAAGGGGACTTAACATAAGAAAAGTTGTTTCAAGAGGCATAACTTGTAATAACATTGCTATTATTTTATATATAGATTGTTGCATTGTTTTCAAAGATTTATAAACTCCTTTGTCTACAGTTATTTACAGGCATATGAGTTATAATAAATAATAATATAATCTTTAAGGCATTTTCATAGTTTTCATAAAAATAATGCATCTATTTAAATAGTGAAAATTTTCTAACTCATCTTTTTATTTTTCTTCAACAGCACATTAATTTGTTTTTATCATTCTCATATGAATGGCGCGTTACACCCACATTGGGTATTTTTTGTTGTCAAAGAATTGCTTCATAAGAGATGGTGAATGAAAGAATGTATGAGAGGAAATAGAAAAGAAGGGCAGAATGTAGGACGGGCCTGCGATTTTCGTTAGTTTAAAAAAAAGTAATTTTTTGTAAGAGAAAGTTAGTTGCATATCGTCTGCAGTACTCTGCAGTCAACCCACCGCCCACCATTTATTGGCTGTTCGTGATATCTTGGTAAGTTTACTTTAGATAGATCTCTTCCAATCATATTTTCTACTATCAATCTATCTATTCTATCTATATTTTTAACGGGAACAGGTCAAGCATAGATAGATAGATAGATAGATAGATAGATAAATAGATAGATAGATAGATAGACAGATAGATAGATAGATAGATAGATAGATAGATAGATAGATAGATAGATAGATAGATAGATAGATAGATAGATAGATAGATAGATAGATAGATAGATAGATAGATAGATAGATAGATAGATAGGGAACGGGAGCTTATATGACTACTTATATGAATTAAATGAGATGCTCCCCACCAGGGGCTGGGCGAAGCCGGGCCGGGTCATCTAGTAATATATATATAATAGTTTTTTGAAAGTCAAGTAAGTTTTCAAAGTTGTCCAAGGTCCATTGCTGAAATTTAATTGACTGGTTGACAGTTTTATTTGTATTGATAACTGACCTATCAAGAGAATTATACTGTATTGTAACATTTATGGATGCTGCATCCATTTCTACACAGAACTAAAGAGGTTCTGACAAGATTCGTTATACTAAGGTGTAGAAAATAAATATTTTGTGAGACCACCTGGTTACATCTTTACAATAGGGAAAATTCACAATGGCGGCATCCCAGCATGAAAAACATCAGCATAATAAAACAGACTAGTCCTACTAGTGTCTGTTTTATTAAAACACTGGGGATTTAGAATCCTAATATACAAAATATCAAATAATTTCTACAGATAATTTGTGTTGTTGATTTAATAATTTTTATTCATTTGACGTGGCAGAACCATTGTTGGTATATATACAGTCATTTTTCAAAACCGTCCGCTGACTTTGTATACTCGGCTCTGGCATCATATTTTATTCTAATTTAGTTGTATATGTTTAAATTAAGAGAAGTTATATATATATATATATATATATATATATATATATATATATATATATATATATATATATAATATATATATATATATATATATGTTGTTGAAATCTCCAACCAGTTTAGCTTTTATTCTTGTCTTTCTGATTATACATATTTCTTGGAGGACTTTGTACCTTTACATTAAACAAATTTGCTAAAGATCATAAGATGCATTTCATTTTCATTTTTACATTTTCTAATGCAACCAATTTTGTGTTTAATTAATTGTTTGCTTTTATTTGCTTTTTCTCATTGGATTTATCATGGCAAAAAGGAATCTGTCAGTGTTTGAACCTGAGTATCCCATAAAGAAAGGCTACGCTACATTGCTTGGATGTTCTTAGCGGATCGTCGTCCTGTACCAGATGTACTTAAACTTAAAGAAATACAAGAAACTGTAAGTATATTTTACTTCGTTGATACAGACCTGTATGCAATCACACACAAACACAGTCATATAGGCAGATACGTAGTCATAGATGCCAGATCAGCTGTCACCACAACAATGTCATATAAATAAGATACAAAAGACACACAATCATAAACACAGATCATGCCTGTACAATTTTTTATTGCCAACCATTAGTTAAACGTGGACAGTCCACATATACAGTATCATTAATTACTTTTTAATTTCTACTCAGTGTTTAAAGTTCATAGAGAACTGTTCTGCACGTCTCCTCTCCAAGAGGCCTCTGTATGCTGTCTTCGTTGTCGGCACTCTCATTACTCTCAACTTGGCCGCGTTGAGGTACGTTCACGGCTGCTACTGTCACTGCTGTCACTCAGCTGCGCAGGTTCGAGTCCTGCCCCGGGCACACAAACTCTTGTCAGTTGTGGTAGTGGGTAAATGCGCCCGGGACCCACGGCTGAGTCAGTGGTGGTATTAAAGACCGTATCGTACCTCAACGAGGGATTGAGGGAGCAACAATAAAGAAAGTAATTAGTTAGCGGCCATTTTAAATTGCTAATTAGGCCAAAACACATACTATCAAAAAAGCAAAGTGACCATTAGGTCCGTAACATCTTTCCGCATAAGAACATACATACCTTGTAATTTCTTAAGTTAATATTTAGAAGACGCACCCTAATTTCTGAATTAGTAATTAATTAGTGGCCAAAACACATACTATCAAAAAAGCAAAGTGACCATGAGATCCGTAACATCATTCTGCATAAGAACATACATATCTTATAATTTTTAAAGCTAATATTTAGAAGACGCTCCCTAATTTCTGAATTAGTAATTAATTAGCGGCCATTTTAAATTGCTAATTAAGCCAAAACACATACTATCAAAACAAGCAAAGTGACCATTAGATCCGTAACATCATTCCGCATAAGAACATACATATCTTATAATTTTTAAAGCTAATATTTAGAAGACGCACCCTAATTTCTGAATTAGTAATTAATTAGCGGCCATTTTAAATTGCTAATTAGGCCAAAACACATACTATCAAAAAAGCAAAGTGACCATTAGATCCGTAACATCATTCCGCATAAGAACATACATATCTTGTAATTTTTAGAGCTAATATTTAGAAGACGCGCCCTAATTTCTGAATTAGTAATTAATTAGCGGCCATTTTTACTTCCTAATTAGGCCACCAGACATCATATAAAAAAATAAATAACATGAGCAGTTAGGCCTTGCAACCCCGATCTCAGTTATGTATGGTTGCTAAGATGTTAATTTAGAAACAAAAAAGATAGTCTCAAAAAACCAAAATTTTTATAATCTGTGCTCTGGCTTTGACCAGGTGGCATCAAAATCAACTAAGTGAGAACTCTATAGTGAAAATTTTAGTCCAAAGGTCACGACACTCACATTTAAATAACTCTGCTTAGAATCGAGATACACACATCATTGAGGTACCGTTAGATTTGGATTTTCAAGGCCTATCTATCTGTGGTTCTCTAATTAGTAAATAACCAATTTGAAAATCATTATCAAGAAACTAATAGTAGATCTGGAGGACACTGTTTTCTCTCAATCCGTAAAGTATGTTCGACAGGCTCATGTACAACAGTCAGGCATAACTCTACATGACAATGATGTGCTAGATATTAGTGTCAGCTTTGATGGCACTTGGTAGTGTGTCCAAGCTGAAAATCAGCATCTGAGCGCACGACAGGAAAAGGAGAAACAATATGACACTCCCACAGGAAGTGTGAGGATTGATTCCTAGGCTAGATTACGCTCATCAGCACGCCACGACTTTCTGAGCGTTCGGCTAATACTCTCATAAGTCACTAGCGCGACTCGAACAGCTTCCAATTCTAGTGCGGTCACGTCAACCACGAGAGAATTCAGGGTAATGGAGAAAGCTGCTTACACCTCGGCCAGGGAGACCGGCCCATTCTGACCTAATATATATATATATCATCATCATCATCATCATCATCATCATTGGCACCTTGCCGTCTTGACAGACGATAGTTTGTGTTTTAAAAAGGCATAATAACTTTTACCTATGTCGGTAGCGAATGTGACTGATAAGGCCAATTCGTACTGTAAATGTGCATGTGAACACGTGGTCATTTCCACCATCATGCACCATCTTACGTCTCACACGCTCATTATTCCATTTCTGATCTTTGCCCTCCATGCAACACGTTCAGCGGCGACTTGCTCCCAATGTGCATTATCAATGCCTGTATCAATCATGTCCCGCTTACACACATCTTTGTATCGTAGTAGAGGCCGACCCTGAGATCTCTTACCCATCTGTAATTCACAAAAAAAGATGTCCTTTGGTATTCTGCCATCATTCATCCTCCTAAGATGTCCTATCCATCTAAATCTAAGAAGACTGAGCATGGAATAAACCGACACACAACCTGATCTTTCCAATACTTCAGAATTTGTGATTTTGTCTTGCCACTTAATACCAAGAATTCTCCGCAGACACCACATATGAAAGCTGTTTAAACGTTTCTCTTGGTGTGAGTAAGTTGTCCAGGTTTCACTGCCATAAAGAAGTGTTCTAAGCACACAGGCTTGATAGACAAGGACTTTTGTTTTGGCAGTAAGCTTCCTGTTCTCCCAGACTCATTTTTCATTAACCTGTTCATTGTTGTTGCTGCCTTACCAATCCGGATGTTGATTTCCTGATCTAGGGATAATTTGCTATTTACCACTGATCCTAGATATGTATAATGGTCTAACATCTCTACATCGGCGTCGTCAGTAAAGATTGATGGTACCCCATGTGCACCTTGTGACATAATCTGTGTCTTCTTTTTGCTAATTGTTAAACCAAATTCAGAAAAAGCATTGGAGAATGCAGATAGTAGACATTGCAATTCTTCCTCAGAGTGGGTCGTAACTGCAGCATCATCTGCAAAAAGCAACTCTCTGATCAGTACCCTCCTAATTTTGGTCTTGGTCTTCAATCTCTGAGCATTGTAGAGGCCGCCATCTGAGCGTGAGTGAATATATATATATACAACCATCCTGATAACGAAAGGCATATTTCAGTAGAAGTGAAAAGTATATTGAGACCAGGGATGGAGTTATTGCCTCTCCATAGCACAAAGCCTGGGCTAAAATATAGAGATCATGTGTTGCCCATGCAGCATAATCCCTCTCTCGGCCTGCCTAGTTCACTCCAGAGAAAAGGTAACACCTCTACATCTGGAACAAGACAAGCTGCAGAAGCTGCCGGATCAGCAAAGCAATACTCTAACTGTCCGCCTGTCACAGCTTCGATCCTAGACCAGCCGCCAACCAAGGCTTAGGGCCTGGTCTGCCCTGCCATGACATTTGTCTTTAGGTTGCATTTCCTCGCACCAGGGTAAGGCTTGTGCCCTCCGAATTGCGCTCTTCCGTACGAAGCCGTTGACACAATGTGAGGTGTCGGGTTTGGTGAGCGCCCCCCAACGTTTGGTGCTAACAGAAAGCAGGTAGTACCGTCTACTGTTATACAGTAGCTCAGTCATATCTGTATATATATATATATATATATAAACACTGTTGCATGTTACTCTGTCTACATTCTCTTACTTATTTCTGCCTCTTATCTGCCATCGTCTGTTGTTAATTAATATAGGTAAGAAAAACTGTTGACCTGCACAAGTGACTTTTCCATTTAAATTAATTTTCAAAAGTGGCTTGATGCTGTCAGTGTTGATAACCATTGTTTTTATTTACTCTATGTTTATTTCCCGTCATTTTGATGGCCTAATGTTTACAATCAACTCCGCTATGGTTCAGTTAATAAAACTAATACAACAATCGTCGTGTGTATCTTTTACTGTCTCCTGCTACTCCTCCAATATGGAGATAAGAGATGTTTGTGACCACTGTGTTAACGCGCTTGCGCTTACATTTCCGGTGCCCTGACTGCGGTTCAGACCTTACACCGGTCAGTTGGACTTAGAAGTTGACTTCTAGTTCAGAAAGTAATGGCACAAAAAAAAATAAAAAAACAAGTTAGTTGCATATCCTTTAATGGGCGTTGTAGTCAACCCCAGAATTTTTTGGCTGTTCGTGATGTCTTAGCAAATTTACGCTCAGTAGTTTGTCATTGCTTTCTGAGTGACCGGCACTCAAACCATTGTAGGGAAACCAACGCAAGGCGTTGTTTTCAAATCATCCTAAGCTGTTTTTCGAACACGGTAGGTGGGATTACGAATTGCGTCCGTAACGCCTCAGGCACGGAGCCGACACTGGCAAATTAATTAAGTTGCATGTCCCTTACATGACGTTGCAGTCAACACCAGCATTTTTCAGCCGCTGCTGATGTATTAGGAAAGTTTTTACGTTCAGTAGTTTGCCATTGCTTTCTGAACGACCGGCTCACATACCCACCGTAAGTTACCAGCGATTCTCGCAGCTGGTGTTTTTCCCACGTGAATATACGGGATTACGAACAATGTCGCTAAATCCCTGGCCAGGGAGACGTGAAAATTACTGAAACTAAAATTCTCCAAACAATCGACTTATGATGTGTGGATGTTCACCACGTCATGCAAAGCACATGCAACATTTGTAATGTGATTCCAGTCTTCTCTCTACCTGTTTAAATGTTATCACTAAATAAACATCGTGGTTGGATGAAGACTGACTTGCGCGATGAATTGGATTAGAGTGAGGAAGAGTTGCGCAATTCGTTAACCACAATGTTTTGCCAGAGGCCATTTGAATCCAGTGGCAAGACAAGTCAAGACGACTGGAGACGAATACGGGAGCAGTGAGTGACCAGGGCACTCTACGTGTCTTGCCATGCCCATTAAAATAAACGTTGTACAGACCTGGGGCTGATGCACAACCCTTGTCTCGTATTTGTAAAACAATACTTCTGGAGCTCTCAGCTGCCTTTGTCAACCCGGTACATACGACTAGACGCGTTGGCCGTTGAGTGTGTGATCCCTCATGGCGGTACAGGTGTTCTGTATTCGGCGGTCGCTTACTCACAAGGTCCGAAACTCGATGGAGAGTGCGGGATAAAACAGGAATGCATGGTTTAAAGGCGGAAAGGCCGACTTCATTGCAACTTGTTTTATCCCATATGTCTCGGTGTCTTTCCATAGAGCGGCCTGCCGCAATTGAACTCCGTGTCTCCAGCGACGGCTTCCATAACGTTAGTTAGTTAGTTAGTTAGTTAGTCGACAGATCATCCTCGTTGCACATCGGACCATTCAGTCCATAAGTGCTCGGATCCCCTCCTCAGCAAATCCCGCAGCGTGTAGCGGCTAACAACGCCAGTTCTGTGTTGGTTTATCAATCTTCTTTGGCTTCCTGCGTAGTGTTCTTGTTTGGCCACCCCTCTTTTAATTTGCTGCTCTCGCAGTCTGGCCATTGTTGTAGATTCACAGTCATCACTTGGTTCTTGCAAAAGTCTCACTTCTCGTAGAGCATTCAGAATGTCAGCCTGGTCCATGGCGCGTCCGCCCTCCACAGTAGCCTCACCTGAGAGCTTGTCAGCCCGCTCATTTCCTTGTACTCCCGCATGACCTGGCACGAAGATGAAACTAATCTTTGCCAGCCGAGACCGCTCCAGAGGCAGCAACCATTCTCTTCGGATCGACCCCTCCTCTATCCTCTTGATCATGTTCATTGAGTCGCTAAGGAAACAAGCCCTAGTGAATGTCTGTGTCTCGAGCCATGTTATTGCTTTACTTACTGCCATGACTTCCATGGTCAGGCTACTTGTGGTTTCAGTGAAAGCACCAGAGTCCTCCTTCACAATTCTCCCTCCGGCCCGAGCTGTAAAGGCCCATGAGCTTCTCACATGTCGGACGACCGACCCATCTGTGTAGATGACCGCGTCACTGTCTAGCGAATTCTCGAAAATCAACGCTTGTACTTCAGCCTCCACAGCAGCCGGATTTTCTTGTCTGCATTTTCTATCTAGTTGGATGCAAACTGAAAAGGATGTGCAGAAGTCTGTTGGCACTTGCACCCACTCCTCGCCAGGTTCTAAGTCCTCAAGTGAACACACCTGTTGAAGAATGTCTTCGGCTTGACCCATCCACGACCGTCCTCTTTTTAACCTGCTGCCCTTCACCTTCCTAATTTCACTATGCAGTGGATGCTGTGTGTTTGCGTTAATTCTGAGGTAGGCGCGTGCCCTGCAAACTTGCATTCTCTCTTCAATGGTTGGAAAATCAAGAAGGTAGCGCATCGCCCTGCATGCTGTATCTCTTGTACATCCAAGAATAATGCGCATAGCTTCATTCTGTATCCTTTCCATCCTTTCTATCTGCTTATGGCTGAGAGTCAGGATTGCCATTGCATACTCCAAAACAGACATGACCAGCCCCTCGTACAGAAGACATAGATGGCGCTGCTCACAGTTTGCTGCCGCCATCACCCGCATCGCTGCCAAGCCCCGCTTGGCCTTTGTTATCACCTGGTCTATGTGCACATTATAAGCAAGGCTTCGATCAAACCGTATCCCCAGGTAATTCATTGCCTGCGTTCTTTCCACCGTCTCTGAACACAGCATTACAGTTGGTGTTGGATTGTTGACAATATGATTATTCAACGAGAACCAAGTCACTGTTGCCTTTGTTGGGTTGACCATTGCCCCAGCTTCATCACACCAAGTACTTATGCGATTGAGTTCGGTTTGTAGTTCCACAGCAACCTCCTCTCTATCCTTACCCTGACGATACACTAAAACATCATCGGCATATGACAAT
The DNA here is from genome assembly GCA_014155875.1 of Cepaea nemoralis. Lineage (NCBI taxonomy): Eukaryota > Metazoa > Mollusca > Gastropoda > Stylommatophora > Helicidae > Cepaea > Cepaea nemoralis. The sequence goes on along the minus strand of JACEFZ010014336.1, from coordinate 31,306 downwards.
GTCCTGCCAGGTCCAGTGATCTGCTCACTGGTGATTCTCACTGTGTAGGCGTTGAACAGTACCGGAGATAATGGTGATCCCTGTGGTAGGCCAGGATATATTGTTGTTGGTTCCGAAGTCCAACTGCCACATCTAAAAACTACTTTCCGTTGGAAGAGGGCTGCAGCGATCCAACTAAGGAGGAATGGACTTACGTTTAGTTCAAGAAGCTGAAACATTAAAAAATCCAGTGGTACTCTGTTGTATGCGTCCACAAGATCAATCGCTGCAGCAACAGTTTCAGTGCCTGAGTGGAAACCTTCATAGACATCATGGGCAAAGACTGCTGCATTGGTCCAGGTTTCTCTTTTTGGACGGTACCCACCCAGGGTAGGTGGGAAAACACCTTGCCTCTCTAGTTGGCTTGATATTTTCCTGGCAATTACCTTCTCCAGCAGCTTGCCTACTGTATTCTGCATGGTTATAATTCGATATCCCTGAATTTTTTTGTGGTCTTTGTTTCCATAACGTTATCAGTGGGATAGTGTTCCCACTTCCATAACGTTATCAGTGGGAACACTATAAAGCTAAGCCTTACCACTTTTAATTTCTATAGATTTGTTTGTCATGATCATGTCATGTAGATAATCATGTTCGGCCATCTTTAATCGTCTCACACCATCACCAGAGTCGTGGATCAGCGTTGTGTTCTGGTCTCGATTATGTCACGTGGTCTATCCATCTAGATATTTATCTCTCTGCCTTCCTTTTGTTCTTTCCACCACAATCTTGCAGGTTGTTACTAAATTGTCCAGTTCTTGTTTTTCCCTAATTAATAACGTGTCCAAATAATCTTGACTGTCTATGTTTAATTTCTCCAATACGTTTATGGTTTTAATTTTTTCCTTGCAACTTCGGCGGAGGCCACATAAACAAAAGCAACAAACTTAAATTAAACCAAGGGACATAACTACTTAACATATTAAGGGGTATTACCCAATCTAAAATATTTTAAACACTTATAGTTTAACAATAAAAAGTTTAAGTTTTTTGAAAGTTTTATTTATAAATCAAACTTGAATGCACATTTAAAATATTTAAAATTATATATATTAAAGAAAAGTAAACAGCGATTTTAACACACCTGATAAATTACTTAGTTACATTGCTTTTGTAAAACACATTTTGGTAACATGCTTTCATTGCTTTTGTTGGAATAATTCATATATATTTACTAGCTATACGTAAGGCACACAATGCTATATTTTTGACTGGCCTTTGAAAGGCCAAATAAACTGTGGCTGTTTTATTTTATTTCTCGACCTTTTGGCTAATATCAGTGTATTATCTGCACTGGTTCTCGCCAGGGCCACATGCAGAGGCGGTCATCATAATGACACACAGAGACGTGCGGGTTTGATGGAGAGGTTCTGGCCCCTGTGGAACACTGAGCCTTCATTAAAAACAAAACCACAACAATCGCCTTCAAATTATCGAGCTTTGGGCTAAGATCAAAGTGTGGTCATCTACACTTGATCTGGCCAGGGTCAATAGCAGGGTGGTCATCTGAACGACACACGGGGAAGTGGAACCTTATGGGGAGACTTTGGCCACTGTGAAACATTGCGCCCATATTTATTTTTTTTTAAACAAGTTATTTTTACACAGACTTACGTCATCCACGTTCATTGCTAGAAAACCCACTGCTGGCGAGGTCACAGCAGGTCTGCAGTCGTCAGAAGCAGTCACACCTCCCACCCACTCCCACCCCCCTCGACCAGTACCTCGCGTCGATTACGTTCCTCACACTTCCAGGGGGAGGATTTTCCCGTTTGTTATTCTCTTGTCGTGCGCTCACACTCTGATTTCCAGGAAATGTGTTTCATATTGTTAAATGTTATTTGTCTACACTCTCATACTCATGTCTGCCTCTCACCTGCCGTGATCTGTTGTTAATTGATATAGGTAAAAACACTATTGACATGCACGCGTGGCTTTCCATTCACATTAATTTTATAAAGTGGCTTGGTGCAATATTACTAGAGATTTGGTGCTTCTTTTCCCCTGCTATCACATTCCTTCTATTCGACAATATTTCAAATTTTGAAATCTTCAGTTTTATCCTTGGATTTTTATTTTGTTGTCCCCGTTTCTTAACATAAAATAGACCTTAGTTGTGGTAACAGCTTCACGACAAAGGAACACCCTATACTGTTCCATTTCTGTGTCTGTGAACATCACTCAATATACTCCACACTGTGAGAAGTGGAACAGAGAGCAGTTCCGGCAAACCAAAAGCACGCACACGCATTCATGCATACGGCTAATGCCAGAAGCCAACACAACAGCCCACCACTATAATTAAAGTTTGTTGTCGATGGAGACAAACAGTCACTAGAGAACTAACAGTTGTACAAACATTATACTTACTGCAAAACCAGTTAACTATTGACATCTGATTTCTAAAAATCTAAGTCAGATGTCAAAAAGCAAGTGAGCTTATATATAACTGTCACACATACTGAAACATTCAAATATACTTATGTCCGCACAACGACAGATAATGATTAACATATTTAAACCAACCCTATGTTGCCAATGTCAAACTGGGACATCATCTAAACCACACGCAAAATCAATATCTACGAGATGAGGGGCTAGAGAGGAGCTGATAACTTAACTTTCCGATACCGAGAAAGAAATGGTGTTATCAGACAGACAGTGAGATCAAAGGAGGATAAGTAAATTAATCGTTTACTTACAAAATAAATGTAATAAACTATTTGTTTTAAAATAGGTTTCGTTCTATAAAGCGACGAGAGAAATTTGTGCTGAGCATTCTATGAAATGCCGAAGCATAACCTTTCTAGGCATTTATTTGTGAGGCATGTAATTATACTGCCGTTACCTTCATTGGATTATACTTATACAAACACTAAACATGATTTTTTTTTAATAAAACATGTCTCTTGCTGTGTTTAATCCGGACAATATTTCGTGTCCTTTATATTTTCCACCCATCTGACTGCTACTATTCTTCTTCTTCAGCGTTCCGAGCCATTGAGGTTCTTTGCTGCAAATACAATCTGTCTCCATTCGTCTCTCTGGTGGACCTTCTCTTGCCAGTCGTTGATTCCAAGCGCTTGTAGGTCTGTACATGTATTATCTCTCCACCGCCTTCTTGGTCTACCTCGGGGTCTACGGTCATTTATTTCCTGAGTGTAAGCGAGTTTTGTTTCCCTATTATCTTTCATTCTTTCTATATGCCCCAGCCATTGTAGTCTATTAGACTTCATGATACCAGTGATTAGCGGGGACTTAAACAAATCATAAATGTCTTTGTTACTTCTTCTTTTCCACTCTCCGCTTTGTGTATCCCTAATGGGTCCAAAGATGCGTCTTAAAATTTTGTTCTCAAAGGTTTGTAAAAAGGCTTCGTCTCCTTTCGTTGTACTCCAGGTTTCAGAGCCATACAGCACAACTGGTCTGATCAGTGTTTTGTATATTGTGATTTTGGTGTTACGAGATAGCGCCTTTGATTTTAGTAGATGTTGTAGTGCATAGTATATCTTATTTCCAGAGGTGATTCTAGTTTGTATTTCTTCCCTTATGATGTTGGAGCAGTTGAAGATTGTACCCAGGTATTTGTATGTTTCCGTTCTTTTAATGGTCATATTATCTATTTGTATGTGGCCAGAGTTTTTAGCCATTCCGCCTCTTGAAATTACCATATATTCTGTCTTATCTTGGTTGATAACCAGCCCCATCTGTTGGGCTTTTTCCTTTAAGTGAGTCAATATTTCAAATGTCTTTTGTTCACTTTGCCCTATAATATCTATATCATCTGCATAACCAAGCAGCTTGGATGTTCCTCCAATATCACATTCCTCCTTTACCTTCCTTACAACTTTCTCTAGAGCCAGATTGAAGAGTAGCGGCGATAGTGCATCACCCTGTTTCAAGCCAGATGTTATTTGGAAGGGGTCGGATTTCCTGCCTTTATATGTTACTATATTATAAGTATCTTCCATGCATAGTCTGGTCGTGTTGATTAACTTCCTTGGTATTCCAAATTCCTGCATAGCATTCCATAGACTATTCCTATGGACACTATCATAAGCCTTTTTAAAATCCACAAAAATGTTATGGAGATCTCTTTTATATTCCCAATGTTTCTCGGCTATTTGTCGTAAGATAAATATCTGATCTATTGTTGATCTGTTTTGTCTAAAACCCGCCTGGTAGTCACCTAATATATCTTCTGAATATGGTTTTAGTCTATTTAGTAATACTGCGGATAGTATCTTATAGCATGTGGACAGTTGTGATATTCCTCTATAATTTCCACATTGGAACTTGTCTCCTTTCTTAAAGATAGGTATCAATAATGACTCTTTCCAGTCATGGGGTAATTCTTCTGTCCTCCAGATTATTATTATTATTTCGTATAGCTTTAGATGTAATGCATGGCCACCTGCCTTTATAAATTCAGCAGCAATTCCATCAGTCCCAGTTGCCTTATTGTTTTTAAGTCGTGTGATTACATATAGGATTTCTTCAAATGTAGGTTCTTCAATTTGTGGTTCGCATGTTAGAACCTCTTCCTGTGGGAAAATGTTACTTGGAGCTTCACAATTTAGTAATTCAATAAAATATTCTTTCCATGTGTTGCACATTCCCTCATTGGTATTTATCATATTCCCATTTTTGTCTTTTAAACCATATGTGTTTTGTTGGTGCCCTCGTTTCATTGACTTCAGTTCTGTAAAAAAAATTTCTGAATTCATTTTTCTGGTGATTAGTTTCCATATCTTTGATTATACTACTCGTATATTCTCGCTTCTGCTGTCTGACTATTTCTGTAGCCTCTTTACATTCATTTCTATAATGCTCTTCCTTTTGGATACTTACTTACTTACTTGTGTTCGTTGGCTTGAGCTCCAACGCGAAGTCCTTTATGTCGGATGAAGGCATCCTATTGTCCAACATCAGTGTGATGTCATACAGGACCTGAGTTTTGCGTGATTATCCGTTGTCCCATGTCTGGCTTATTGGTGTGTAGACTGGTGGTTCCTCGCCTTACAGGCAGACACTCTCCCACTTCGGAGGAATCGGCGATCCTACTGACTTTAGCCAGGACCCCGAAGGGACCTATTGCCCAGGACGCTCGACGAGGACGCGTCAATAGGTCTTGGCCAGTATATAACCCGGCCCTGGTGCCTTGGAAACACCTCTGCGTCCCTTCCTTTTGGATGTTGTTGATGTCAATTAACCATACATGTCTGGCATTCTTCTTCCTAATGACTGCTTCTTCACATTTTTGATTGAACCATCTGTTCTTTCTATGCGTGGTTAACACACCGAGACATTCTTCAGCGGTAGATTGAATTGTATTCTGCTACTATTAACTAATAAAAATTATTATTCCAATCAGAACAAATATTATAATGGTATTTCCATTGTTTATTTCCTTATTTATTTTTAGCGAATAACCAGATTTAATAACAACAGGCTAGCATAATTTTTAAATTAATCACCGAATTTATAACAACTTCGGGTGAGACTGTATAAACAAACGGAACACACATAAACAAAATTAAGACATGGGACATAATTTATAATGTTAAGGGACTTTATTCCATCCTAAATATATATTTTTTAAATATTTGAACCACTTTTCTATTTTCTTTAATTTCCTTTGACATCTTCTTTCCTCTCGTTTCCAGGATCGTTGAGTTATATATGCAAAAATAAATATGCATACAGTTTGCATATAATAATTACAATACTAGTTTTTTTTCCAACCAAGTCGCCTTAAATCATCAAGAAGCCTGATACGGGGGAGAAAATGGTTCCCAATGTCAACACAAAGAAAATGCAGAGCCACAAGATGTGCAGCGTGGGAGCCGCCAAGCCTGTACAGGGGACGAATGTGGAGAACCTGCCTGCAAGCTGCAGTAAAGACCATTTAGCTACAGTCAAATCAGGTGATGCTAACACGAGAAAGACGGATGTCAGCCCACCACAGACAAGAGCCAAGACAGCTGAGAAGAAGGAGGAGAAAGACACCAGAGCCGGTAAAACCGATCTCAAGATAGCCAGATGGGTTATAAAACGTGTTCAAGTGGAGCTGTCAGACGACGAAATCCTGAAACAGCTACAGGAGGAAAACCTACACATGAGAATTCTTAAGGCACAGCGGATCTTGACATACTCAAAGATACCAACTACACTGGCGGTGGTGACGACTGAGGGCAACGAGATTCCACACCAAGTGTCAATGAACAACATAACTCAACAGCCTGATTGGTTTATACCAAGAATCAACCAATGCTCAAGATGCCAGAGGGCCGGCCACAGTCGAACAATCTGCCGCAGCAAGACTGAAATCTGCCGTTACTGTGCCGATCACCACGCATTCAGGGAGTGTCCGCTGGCAAAACAGGACACCGACTTCAGAGCACCCAATAACAAGAGGAAATGCGCCAACTGCATGGGCAATCATGGAGCAAGGTACCTGGGCTGTCCGTACCTCCAAAGACATAGAGATGTATTAAAGATCGCCATAACGACGAAAACACCATTCAAAGAAGCAATACGGAGGTGCGAGACAGCACCATGCATCTCGCAAGCGGAAAAATCAATGTTGCAAAGCCAGATTGACGAATTAAAAAGACAAATCAAGCTGCTCCTAACACCGTCACAAACCAGCGACAACGAAAAACTGCTTGCGGAAATGAAGGAGATACAGCAAAGCATCAAACAAGAGATGGAGCGCATGGCCGAGTTGAAGAAGGAGAACGAAGAAATCTTACAAATTATCAAGACCGAAAGAGAATTGCACAGAGCTGAAATGGAACTAATGCAAAACAAGCCAGATGAACCCATTAAAAAGAACGCAGAGACTACCGCCAGATGAAACTTAACTGAAAAACATCGACAAACTGATGACGACAATCCACAAGAAAGAAGACAAGAAGACACAAGATGAAGCCAACACCATGCCCAAGCAAAAACAGCAAACTAAGGACACCAGCCCAGCCATGATGCCCAAAAAGAGTCAGGAGAAACCAGAAATCAACCAGACTCAACAAGAAAGTACGCAGGAAAACACCGACAAACCGGAAGAAGACTGGGGCATATACAAGAAAGGAGCATCAAGAGCTGAACATGAAAAGGTGTGGCATATTGTCGAAAGACGGAACGAACCAAAAGTCAGAGCAGCAATGAAGGAGCCTCTAGACAGCCCCACATGGTTCAAAGAATATAAAAGGGGAATGAATCGCCTCAGACAGAAAATGAGAGAAGAACGACAAAAACAAGAAGATGCATGGTCCACCAACAGCTCCAGCTCAGAGGAAGAGGAAGACTAACCAATAACCTCACAAGAAGCCAATATGATGACAGCACCCTAGCACAGCAGACGAGCCAGAAGACAACACTGACAGAAGAAACTGCCTAAAAACACACAAAAGGAAAACTTGCCGGTCAACGAATCCCCCTTGCTGACGTCACAGACACAACCTGCACAACAGATAAGCCAGCTTCTAATGGCACGCAGAGAAAGTAAGAATCCACGCACCATGAACCACCGCTATTATAACCGATGCCGCACGGGCTGGTTGAAACAAGGTGGAAAGTTTTTTTTTTTTTTCCAAATTGGACGGACGGACGGACGGACGGACATAATTCACTCTTTGTTTTGAAAAACTTATGTATTTTTGGCAGGACGGCTCTTTATGATTTTAAAAGTTAGTATACATGAGTGCGAGAAAGAAACAGGAAAATGTGAGTGAATGTTGAATGAATGAATACAAAATCACATATAGTTACCAAACCAATGAGATTGTAAACATGTGTGCTAATACAAAAAAAAAAGAAAAAAAGAGGAAAGGGAAAAAACGAATGAACCCTTACAATTAAGACACACACACAAAAAATAACCAAGGAGAAAAAGAAAACCAACTCCTTTTACTCCTACTATTTATTGAACATTGCAGGTTGCAGTTGTAAGTACCTGCTATGCTATGTTAACATCATTCCTAAGATAATCATTTTAGCAATAGAAACACATGTTTGGAAAATGTTATCATTATCATAACTATTATTATCATTGCTGTTATTATCCTTGCTGTTATTGCCCTTAGAAGTTTTTTTTTTGGTCTCATTATTATTGATTTACATGGTTTTATTTGCATTATTATTGTTGTTATCATTATTAATATATAACCTCATCTCCCATGTGCCCCCCCCCCTTCCCTTTCTCATGGTTTGTTGTTTCCTTTGCTGATACCCTCACCGTTCGGTTCCAATATTTATCCTGCCTTTGCCATCATTACCAGAGAGTGGTTATCAGGGCTTTGGTGTGGTGGGTCCAATAGGTGAGAGTACGGCAAGGGAAGCAAAAATGCCCCCTTCGCATGTAAATATGTCCAATGAATAAAACATGCACACGTCACATACACGCCCACATGCATCGCTCCGTAAATAGACCTACACAAATACTAAATACACAGAACGCATGTAACAACACACACATTATAAATGCAACCACTACCTTTTCTGCTTTGTAAACCCGTATACTGTCACATCCCTCCTTTCCCACCAATTTGATACTGTGTTTGTTGATTCTGCTGCCGCCCTCTCCGATTGGTTCGAACATTTTATACTGCCAGCTTCATCATTACCGATTGGTGATGATGGTATTGGTGGCTTTGTAGCCGATAGGAGCGGGAGGCGGCAGGGGAAATAATATCGGTGCACTATCATCATGCTGTTGTTTTGCAGGGTTTACCCTACAACAAATTCAATGTAGAAATGTCAAAATGTATAAAATATGTGTATTTTTGCGCATATGTCACCTACACGTCCACATGCAACGCTCTGTAAAAACACAAACAATATACTTTGCAACGATTTTAACACTCAATAAAAGATTTAAAAAAACAACAACATAGGACATAATTTTTTTTTTTTTTTTTTAATTTAATTGGGACTGCGAGAGCTCATAAATTCACACAGACAGCCAGGGTAATCAGAAAGAAAATAATATAGTTTAGTTTAGTTTAGTTTAGTCGGTGGATCAACATCACGTTGCGAAAAGAAACCCTAAGACAGAATTATTTTTTGTTAAAACTGTTATTAAGTGGTAAAATCGTTGCGAATTGTATTGATCGTGTTTTTACAGAGCGTTGCATGTGGACGTGTAGGTGACATATGCGCAAAATTTCCAACATTTTATACATTTGAACATTTCTTCATTGACATTGTTGTGTGGAAATATTTTAAAACAAACACGTGATGGTAGTCCGCCGTTATTATTTCCCCTGCCGCCTCGCTCTCCTGTCAGCTCCAAAACTCCTACCAAGTACCATCACCACCCCTCGGTGATGATGAACATGGCTGTGCAGAACTGTTAAGAACCAACCGGTAAGGGCGGCAGCAGGAACAACAATCACAGTATCAAAAAGGTGGGAAAGGGGGTTGTGACAGTATACGGGTTTACAAAGCCATATATATTAATAAAGATTACAATGATAATAATGCAAATAACAAACAAATACATAAATAATAATAATGACAAAGAATAAAAACTGCTAAGGGTGATAACAGCAATGATAATAACAGCAATGATAATAATAGTTAAACATGTGATTCCACGTGCTAAAATGGTTACCTTAGGAATGGTGTTTACATGAAATGCATCTATAATAATAATGACAAATAATACAACTATTAAGCGTGATAACAGCAATGCTTATAAACGCAATGATAAAAATAGTTATGATAATGATAACATTTTCCAAACATGTGATTCCATTTGCTAAAACGATTTTCTTAGGGATGGTGTTAAAACATGGCAGGTACATACAATAACAATTGCAACCTGCACTGTTCAATAATATAGTAGGTGTAAAAGGAGTTGGTTATCTTTTTTCTCCTTGCTTATTTTTTTTATTATTTTTTTTTTGTCTTAATTGTAAGGGTTCATTAATTTTTTCCCTTTCCCCTTTTTTTCGTTTTTAAAAAAAAAAATAAACAAGCATTTGTATCAACATAAATAATTACAATCTCATTGGTTTGGTAAACATCTGTGATTTTGTGTTCATTCATTCAACATTCATTCACTGTTTCCTGTTTCTTTCTCGCACTCATGTATACTAAATTTGATATCTTAAAGAAGAGTACTTGTGTTTACTCTGGAGATATCTGTGATGTTTTGTGTTTATAGCATGGGAAAATACCCATTTGCATGATTCATTTCTTGAACACATTTACATGTGAGAAGGGGTAACATGGGAGATGATGGTTATATATTAATAATGATAACAGTAATAATAATGCAAATAAACACTAAATACATCAATAATAATAATGACAAAAGGCAAACCACTAAGGGTGATAACAGCAATGATAATAAACAGCAATGATAATAATAGTTATGGTAATGATCACATTTTTCAAACATGTGATTCCATTTGCAAAAATGATTAACTTTGGGATGGTGTTAACAAAGCATAGCAGGTACAAACAATTGCAACCTGCAATGTTCAATAATAGTATTAGTAAAGGGAGTTGGTTATCTTTTTTCTCCTTGCTTATTTTTTTGTCTTAATTGTAAGGGTTCATTCACCTTTTCCCCCTTCTCTGCATGTATTTTTTTTTTTAAAGATAAACAAGCATTTGTATCAACACAAATATTTACAATCTCATTGGTTTGGCAATAATGTGTGGCTTTGTATTCATTCATTCACCATTCACTCACATTTTCTAATTTATTTCTCGCATTCGTGTATACCAAATTCTAATCTCATAAAGAAGAGTACCTGTGTTTACTCTGGAGATGTCTGTGATATTTTGTGTTTACAACATAGGAAATGTATCCATCTGCATATTCCATTTCTTGAACACATTTACATGTGAATGGGGGTTTACAAATAAAATGGGAAATCTTTACATTTTTGTTTCCCTTGCCACCCTCTCACCAAATGTTTACACTCCACCAATGCCCTCATCATCACACACTTGGCAACCATGGTAAAGGCAGGATAATTATTGGAACCAAACCGGTGTGTGTACCAGCAAAGGCAACAACAACCATGAGCGAGGGGAGGGGGGCACATGGGAATTCTTTTTTTTTTTTTAATGATGGCAATAATAATAAAGACAAGTAAGAAACATACTGAGGTTAATAACATCAAATATAAAAAACAGCAATGGTAATGTTAGTTATGAAAATGATAGCATTTTTACAACATGTGATTCCATTTGCTAGGATTTTTTTTCTTTGGAATGGTGTTAACATAGCATAGCAGGTACATACACATGCAAACTGCAGTTTTTAATAATAGCTGGAGTAAAGGAGTGGGTTATTTTTCCCTCCTTGTTTTTGTTTTCCCTAACTGTAAGGGTTCATTCATTTTTTCCCCTTTGCTCTCTTTCTTTTGTTAAATAAAAATTAACCAAGCATTTGTATTAACACAAGTTTTTACAGTATCATTGGTTTGGTAACCATTTGTGATTTTGTATTCATTCATTCAACACTCACTCACATGATTCAAAGGGAGTGACAAAGAGAAAGGAAAATCATTACATTTTTGTTTCCCACGCTGCCCTCCCACCAATTGTTCCACTCCACCAATGCTCTCCTGACCACCCTGGTAATGATGGCACAGGACAAATGTGGGAGTAGTAGCAAAAGCAACAAACCATAAGCAAGGTGGGGGGGGGGGGGCACAGAGGAGATGAAATTGTAAATTACTAATGATGATATCAGTAATGCTTATAAAATTAATGATACTAAGGATAATAGGGTGAGTACTGAATACAAGGAAAAGGGGAAGTCTTTACATTTTTGTTTCCCTCGCTACACTCCCACCAATTGGTTTCACTCCCCTAATTCCCCCATGACCACACTAATGATGGTACAGGCAGGACAAATGTTTGAAACAATCAGTGAGGGTAGTAGCAAAAGCAACAAACCTTAAGCAAAGGGGGGAGCATGGGAGATGAAGTTGTAGATTAATAATGATGATATCATTAATACTTATAAAATTTAATGTCACTAAAGATAATAAGGGTGAGATAATGATAGTAATAATAATAATGATAATGATAATAGTATAAAATAATAATAATAATAATAATAATAATAATAATAATAATAATAATAATAATAATAATAATAGTATAATAGGTATGTGATTCTATTTACTAAAGTGGTAATCTTAGTAGTGGTGGTAGTATAGCACAACAAGTGCATTTAAAGCAAACATTCCATAAATAGTAATTTGGAATGGAAGGAGTTGATTTTCTTTTCTCCTTTTTTCTTTTTCCCCTTATCTATATGGGTTGAAATCATCATTTTGAAGCAAATAAAACAAGCGTTTATACTTCCAATATTCTTTACATAAGGGAGTTTTCATTGGTATTTTGACCATATGTGATCTGTTTTAATCATTCACTCACCATTCACTCACAGTTTCTTCTTTCTTTCTCGCACTTAAGTAAACCAAATTTGTAATACAATAAAGAAGAATACATATGATTTACTCTGGAAAAAGTTGTGATATTTTGTGTGTGTACATAAAGGAAATTAAGTGTGTGTTATATGTGTGGTGTTTGTATCTGGCAAAGTTTCTGCAGGTCCATATAAGTTGTCTGTAGTAAGAAAGTGCTACTAGTAGTTTTGTATGTATGTCCTTAGCTGTCTTTGGTATACTTTTTAACCTATTTTATAAACTATACTATATTTACCCTAAGACAGAATTTTATTAATTTTTTTTTTTTTTTTACATTTTTTTTTAATGGCTACAATGATTTAATATAATATCCTCCAATCAACATAACATACGTACAGTAGGGTTCTCACATTTCAACAACGAAAAGCTGGGGCCAAAATGGGTATGCTAGAAATGTATCAAGCCAGACTGTCCAAGTGTGATCATAATATACTACAAAGTCCAGTGACTGACCTCACTTACAGAAAACCAACAGTGGTCTACAATGACCATAGAGTGACCGCCAGCACATGTCCCTCTGATGCAGGAATGTTTATTATCAAAAGCATCAAACAAGATTAGTAGAATGCATGTAAACTTTTCTAGCCCCTCCCCTCTGCACACATACACACATGCGCACGCACTGAGATTCATTCATTACGATTATTTATGTTCCTGAAACAACTTCAGCAGGTACTGTGTCACAACTAACCTCTGAATCTCACAGCCAGGAATGACAGACTTCAAAAACACCACCACACACTGCCACCAGGTCACACGATAAACAAATAACAGAGCACTGACAAATATTTAACATCTTTTGTGTGGATTTTCCTTTCCAAACGCCCTTATCCTACCGATGTCACCAGCTGTTAACATTCAATGACAGGATTCCCTGTCACAACAGTGAGTGCATCGTCAGACATGTTTCTTCAAGACTATCAGACAAAGATAAGATAATACAAGGTAGGTGAGCTTCAAATACCCCAATCTTCACCCACAACAAGCAGAATGTGACAACTGCATACGTGACGATACCAGCATTTGATTTTCGCAAATAAAATCTAGATTAGAAAACAATCATCACCCGCCACACTAGCAACCTGACACACGAGTCACACTCATCTTCACAATCATTTTCTCAGACCCAAACCGGCACAAATCAAAGTGAATGTCAGCACGACAGATGCCAACACACCGCCAGAACTGTTGCATAGATCACCCTCGCAGTGGCAATACCAGGTTTTGAAACGGTACGTTCCAGTTCTTAAGTACAGCCTCAGTACAGCCTTGAGTACAGTACTTCCCCAGCCTCCTGGGGTGCAACGAGTGGCGCACTGACGGAAAATCCTCACATGGTCTTCCTTGTTGTAATACATGTGCTGTTCCACTTTTCTACATATCGTCTGGTTTGCAGAGCAAGCGACTGCATATTTCTCCCCTACGATAGAATCACAGTCGGGGTTGGTGAAACTGTTGTAGGGGTGACATCGAAATGGTTGTGGTGTCAGCGACACTTCTGTGGACCAGCCTTCTTCGATGGTTAATATAACCAACAACAGGCATTCCAGGATTTGCTGTGCGAGCTTCATGACTGAGAAAAGTGAAACTAAGTAACTGTTCAAAGGTCGAAACTGTGATTACATTTGGGCTAGTAGACGATTACTGTGTATGCATTTTTCTGTTGCACTCAGTATATTTATTATTATGCTATTACTTATGTCTTTTGTTGTTGCTATTTTAATGTATTGCAGTATTCTTGAATATTTTGTAATAACCTTAACAAATGGCAGATGTTGGACTGTACTATGCAAGCTTTAGATGACATTTTAGAAATGTCTGGCTGAAGAATATCTTGTTTGGTTTGGCTATAGTGTCCATCATATGTTTATTTTGACCCATGCTTGTAGTTAGTGTGTGGGAGTGTGTGAACATGCATTTATGTCTGGGGCTTGCTTTTCTTTTTGTCTGGGACAAATATATTGTAACGGTATGTAGTGTTTCTTTGCATAGAATTTGTGTAATGTTATGTGTCCATCTTGTTTCTTGGTCATCAAGCTCTATATCCACATTTTCCATGGAAGGCTGGTTTTGATAGCTGACTAGGTTTAATTTTCATTAGACGTCCTAACCATTTGCCTGCTTTGGCCTTGAATAATTTGATGGAAGATAAGCATACGTGTGATGTTTCTGTCATCATTTTATCTTCTGTCTCTTCTAATAAAGGCATCTGGTTTTCACAAGTAGGTTTTTGATAAACTGGAGTGACATCTATCGAGCTGAGACTGAATAGAAATTAACCTAACATGTGTCTAGAGAGATTGTCAGTCGAGAGATTTGTACGAAACATTTCAGGCAAAGACTCATTGTTTGATAAAGACTTTGATCAAGACAATTTGCTGTGCATGTGTTCCATTTTTCAAGCTCCCTAATAGCATTTTACGTTAGTATCTTTTCACAACCTGGACATACAGTTGCTAATATGCAGAGATAAAAGTGTATGAGTTGTGTATTTTAGAGTTATCTTCACAAAGAGAGTTATTTGCCCGTGATCTTGCAGAGGGGTATTTTTCTCTGTGTAGCCCTAAACTGAATGTGTACGGTTTTATCCATAACAGTATTTTCCAAAGCTGGTGAGTTAGGCTCTCTATGGCAAGTGGACAGATCCCATGGAGTAGGGAGAGTTTGAATTTGCTGTAGTCTTAGTACTAAGATTATATATTATAGTTGTGTATTTGTAAGGAAGTGTTAAAATAGTGTAGGCTTTTAGGCAAGGGTGTGGCAGTCCAAAAATCTTTGAGAACCACTGTGTTAAGGAAATAACGAAGACGGTTGGTATCAGAAGCTGTAATGTTAGTCTTATGTGCATTCTTGAACATTTAATCTTTATTCTTAGATCAGTATGTTTTTTATTTTAATCTGTAAGATGCACATGAATTCTCACAATCTGTTTGTGTGTTTGTGCACATGCATGTAGACTTGATTGAATAATAATATTGCTGGCTTCACACAATCTTGTTGTGTGTTTGTGCACATGAAACTGAGTGGTTAAGATCTTCATTGCTGTCAAACAATCTGGCCGTGCATGTCTGCACATATAGAATTGATTGATTAAGATACTCATTGCTAACTTCACACCCTGTGGTTAAGTATGAGTGATATTAAGAAGATAGTTGCTGTGTAGTAGAGTCCATATTGTGGAGATACATTTGTCAGATTATATCATTCCTCCACAGTAATAGGCTAAGAAATTTATTCTCTAAAGTCTTTGGTATCAATTTGTAATATTATTATTGTAACTTCCAATTTGTAATTGATTGTTAAAATGACAATAAAGTTTAACTATTGAGAAAAAAAAAATTACCATTAATCAAAAAAACTAAGATATATATAATTTTTTTTTTTTTTTTTTGCTCCTCTCCACGGAAATCATTTTTTTTTTTTTTTAAACTTTTATTTAGTGTTAAAATCGTTGCAAAGTGTATTGTTTGTGTTTTTACAGAGCGTTGCATGTGGGCGTGTAGTTGACATATGCGCAAACATTACAAATATTTTATACATTTAAACATTCCTCCATTGACATCGTTGTAAGGAAATATTTTAAATCAACAGCGTGATGGTAGTGGGCTGTTATTATTTCCCTTGCCGCCCCGCTCTCCTGTCAGCTCCAAAACTCCTACCAAGTACACTCACCACCCCTCGGTGATGATAAATATGGCGGTGTAAAAACTGTTAAGAACTAACCGGTGAGGGTGGCAGCAGAGACAACAATCACAGTATCAAAAAGGTGGGAAAGGGGGATGTGACAGTATACGCGTTTACAACGCCATATATATATTAATAGTGATTACAATGATAATAATGCAAATAACAACCAAATGCATAAATAATATAATAATGACAAGGAATAACACTGCTAAGGGTGATAGACTCAATGATAATAATAATTAGTTTTAACATGTGATTCCATGTGCTAAATTGATTATCTTAGGAATGGTGTTTACATGAAATACATCTTATAATAATAATGACAAAGAATAAAACTACTAAGGGTGATAACAGCAATGCTAAAAAACACAATGATAAAATTAGTTATGATAATCATCACATTTTCCAAACATGTTATTCCATTTGCTAAAATGATTTTCTTAGACATGGTGTTAAAATATGGCAGGTACATACAATAACAATTGCATCCTTCACTGTTCAATAATATAGTAGGTGTAAAAAGGAGTTGGTTATCTTTTTTTCTCATTGCTTATTTTTTTTTTTTTTTTATACATATACTTGCAACATGCAATGTTCAATAATAGTAGAAGTAAAAGGAGTTGGTTATCTTTTTCTCCTTGCTTATTTTTTGTGTGTGTCTTATTTGTAAGTGTTCATTCATTTTTTCCCTTCCTCTTTTTTTTTTTTTTTTACTTTTTGTTAAAAGTAAACAAGCATCAGTATTAGCACAACATTTTTACAATCTTTACATTTTTGTTTCCCTTGCCATCCTCTCACCAATGTGTTCCAACCCACCAATGCCTTAATCACCACTATCTGGGCAATGATGGAAAGGGCAGGATAATTTTTGACCCAAACCGGTGTGGGTATCAGCAAAGGCAACAACAAATATGAGCGAGGGGAGGGGGGCACATGGGAAAGGGGTTTTGTTTTATTACTTAATGATGACAATAATGATGATGACAAGAAGAGACATACTGAGGATAATAACAGCCAATATAACAACCAGCAATGGTAATAATAGTTATGAAAATGATAAACGTTTTACAAATTGTGATTCTATTTGCTAGGATGATTCTCTTTGGAATGGTGTTAACATAGCATAGCAGGTACATACAACTGTAAAACTGCAGTTTTTAATAATAGTTGGAGTAAAAGGAGTCCCCCCCCCCCCCCCCCCCTCATTTTCCCAAGCATTTGTTTTTACAAAAATCTTTACAGTATCATTGGTTTGGTAGCCATATGCGATTTTGTATTCAATCATTCAACACTCACTCACATGATTCAAAGGGGGTGACTAAGAGAAAGGGAAATCTTTACATTTTTGTTTACTTTGCCACACTCCCACCAATCGCTTCCACTCCAATGCCCCTCTGACCACCCTTAATGATGGTACAGGCAGGACAAATGTTTGAACTGACCAGTGGGGGTAGTAGAAAAGGCAACAAAACCCTAAGCAAAGGGGCACTAGGGGAGATGAAGTTGTAAATTAATAAAGATGATAATAAGGATAAAATGGTAAATACTGAATACAAGGAAAAGGGGAAGTCTTTACATTATTTTCTCACTCGCTACACTCTCCTCAACTGGTTTAACCCCACCCAAGCCTCATGCTAGGGGAGATGAAATTGTAAAATAATAATGATGATATCACTAATACTTATAACATTAATGATGCTAAGGATAATAAGGTAAATACTGAATACAAAGAAAAGGGTAATGATGATACAGGCAGGACAAATGTTTGAATCAACCAGTTGGTGTAGCAGCAAGGGTAACAAACCAAAAGCAACAGGGGGCGCAGGGGAGATGAAGTTGTAAAATAAATAGTGATGATATCAATAATACTTATAAAATCAATGATACTAAGGATGATAAGGTAAGTATTGACTACAAGGATAGGGGAAAGTCTTTACATGTTGTTTCCTCGCTACTCTCTCACCAATTGGTTTCACTGCACCAATGTCCCTATGACGACTCTAATGATGGTACAGACAGGGCACATGTTTGAAACAAAATAGTGGGGGTAGTAGCAAAAGCAAACAAACCTTAAACAAAAAAAAGGGGGGGGGGACATGGGGGATGAAGTTGTAAACTAATAATGGTGATATCATTAATACTTATTTAATGAATGTTGCTAAGGATAAAAAGGGTAGGGTAATGATAGTAAAAAATAATAATGTTAATGATAGTAATAATAATACTAATAATAATAAAATAAATAATAATAATAATAATGATAATAATAATAATAATAATAATCATAATAATAATAATAATAATATTAGTATAATAGATATGTGATTTTATTTACTAAAATGATAATCTTAGTTGTGGTGGTAGTTTAGCACAACACGTTCATTTAAAGCAAAACATTTCATAAATAGTACATTGGAATGGGAGGAGTTAAATTTTTTTTCTCCTTTTTTCTTTTCCCCCTTGTCTATAAGGGTGAGACCATCATTTTGAAACAAATAAAACAAGCATTTATACTTCCACTATTCTTTACATAAGGGATTTTCCATTGGTCTTTTGACCATATGTGATCTTTTTAATCATCCACTCACAATTCATTCACAGTTTCTTCTTTCTTTCTCTCACTCATGTATACCAAAATTACCAAAAAATTTCCAAAATTGCCGGAGTTGGTATACCATTTATACCAACTCTGGAAAGAGTTGTGATATTTTGTGCGTGTACATAAATGATATTAAGTGTGTGTTATATGTGCGGTGTTTGTATCTGGCAAAATTTCTGCAGGCCCATATAAGTTGTCTGTAGTAAGAAAGTGCTACAAGTAGTTTTGTATGTATGTCCTTAGATGTCATTGGTATAGTATTGAGAAAAATTGCTTTATATATGTCGGTTTGTTTGCCTGTGTGTATTTGTATGAGGTGTTTGAGTGTTGCGCGTGTGGCAGTAATTGTTGGACATGTATAATAAATGTGTTCCTCTGTCTCTTGTGTGTTGTTTCTACATAATTGACATTGTTTGGATATGTATGCTTCTACGTGTGTTGTGGGGGTCATACTGTATAACAGTCTATATGTGATCTCCCTAGCTTTTGGTGTTATGTGTTTGTTGTGTAGGTTTGAAAAGGTGCATGTGAAGTCAGTCATGAAGTATTTGTGTCCTCTTTTAATCCTAAGTCTTAGTGATGGTGCTTGTTCTCTAACTAAATGTTTGTATATTGTGTGTGTTGTTTGCTGTATTAACTGTTCATGTCCTTTTATTGCCTGTATGCATGTCTGATAGAATGGTGACAGTCTTCCCTGGTAGTGTGCAGTTGCATTGTTAAGAGGTGTGAGATGTTTGATGTTGTGGCCTATGTACTATAGTGCTAGTCTGTTCTGTTCTGGGTGTCTGATGATTTTACCTATGTGACTGATTCTAAGTGACAGTATTTTTGTCTGGATGTCCTGTAGTGCAAATCCCGCCTTGTTTCCTGTCTTGTATGAGAGTTTTGTGTTGAATGCTGTGTATTGTGTTGGTGAAGATGAAGCGTCTGATTTGTTTGTTTATGTTTGTGACGGTCTGTTTGGGAGGGTCCAGTACTGTTGCTAAATATATTATTTTGGGTAATATGTATGTGTTGACTATTGTGCTTCTACCAAATATTGTGGATGTCTTGTACCTATACCTGTGTAACATGTCTGTGATCTGTTCGGTCAGTGCGTGCCATGTCTGTCTGTGTGTTTCTATGGGATCACATGGAAATGTGATCCCATAAAGCTTCATGGTGTCTATGTGTTTCAGATCTGGAGGGAAATCAGCCTTTTGTTTCCACTTTCCCAGGCCCATTATCTGTGATTTCTGTACATTAATTTTGGCTCCACTGCCTTTTCCAAAATGGGTAAAGGTGTGGAGTATATTCCTTATTGATGTGTTGCTGGTGGGAAAGAAGGCAGTGTCATTTGCATAGGCGATGAGCTTCTGCTCTCCTATCCCATGCTGGAAGGTTCCTTTAATACTAGTGTCTTGCCTTATCTTCTCTAATAAAGGTTCTAGGGTGAGCACATACAGGAGTGGTGATAAGGGACATCCCTGTCTTACAGATCTCGTGAGCCTGAAGCTATCTGTCAGTGAATGGTTCACCAACACTTTGCTCTCAGGATGTTTGTACAAGATCTGTATCCACTGCCTGTAGTACTCTCCTATGTTACAGTGTTCTAGTGTCCTATGCAGGTAAGTGTGGGAAATTCTGTCGAATGCCTTCTCTTGATCCAAGGATAAGATGGAGGGTGGACAGTCTTTTCCATGTGTGTAGTTGATAATGTCTCTAATGAGGTGTGTGTGATTGTGTATATTTCTGTCTTTGACACTGCATTGTTGGTCTGGGTGTATTAGTGTTGGCATGAAAGGTTTAAGTTTGTTGGTGAGTGATTTGGCGAGTATCTTGTAGTCTGTGTTGAGTAAGGAAATTGGTCTGTAGTTCTTCAGTTGTGTTTTGTCAGTTTTATCCTTGCATATGAGTGTAATGTAAGACATGTTGCAGCTGTCCGGAAGATTTTTTTTTGTCAAAGGCTTCCTGATAGACTTTGAGGAAAAGATTGCCTAGAATAGGAAAGAAGTGTTGGTAGAATTCTACTGTCAAACCGTCTGGTCCTGGAGTTTTGTCTTTGTTTAGTGTGCTTAGTGCCTGTGTTATGTCTGTCAGTGTCAGTTCTGTGTCCAGTGTTTCTCTGTCTGTGTCAGATAATTTCTTTGAGTACTGTAAGAAGTTGTCTTGTATCTGTGTTGACTGTCTCTGCTGTGAATAGTTGTGTGTAATGTTGTTGGAAAGCAGTCTCTATGTGTGGTGTTTCTGTCTGCATGTTTCCTTGCATGTCTGATAATTTGCTTATTTGTCTGTTACGTTGTACATTCTGTTCTATTGCCAAATGTTGCCTCGTAGCTGACTCTTGTGTAATCGTGTTGAGTTTTGTTCTGAGAAGAGCATTCAGATATCTGTGTTGTTGGTGTTCTTCTAGTTGTGCTTCTAATGTGTCTCTTCACAAACGAACAAATCTTTCGCCTTTTAGATTTTTCATTGTGGTGATATTTCCGGAACTTCATCAACAGCAGACATGGCACCAGTCAAGAGCATGGATTCACTCGACATCGACCATTTTCTCGAAGGAAGACCACTACACAACAAAGGTACGTTGGTAATTACATTCACTGGCCCTGGCGCTGCGGCCAAGGCCACGCCATCTTTAATCTACAGCACGCTGCTGGGCCCATGTGGAGTACCATATGGCGGTATTACTGACGTATACAGGTATGAAGTACCTACTCGGTGGTATGTAAACCTAACCCAGGTGGCCCATGTGGCAGTGTACAAAGGCCTTCATGGCAAAACAGTTAAGCTGCCGGCGGAGGGACTGGAGCTATCAATAGAGCACCTGGGACGCGAAAGGGACCGAGTTACGATTCATTGGCTTCCCAAAACTATTTCTCCACAGAGAGTTAAGTTCATAGTCGAAAAGACAATTGGAGACGAAAACGCGGAAGTCTTCAGAATCCAATACGGTGGCGGCAAGTGGGGCGTGCTGTGCACCCCCACAAAACAGGTGCCCCACTAAGCAAAGATCACGGCGCCAGGGAAAATAACAGGCGACCACCGCATACTTTTCACTATACCAGGTCGCCGGACCCAATGTCGATTTTGCAGCCAAGACGACCACTGGTCAAACAAATGCCCGACAAGGCGGCAAAAGAAAAACATTAATAAGAAAACCTCTGAACCAGCACAAGAGGATTTCCCGGCAATCACGGGTAAGGCCGACATAAAGAAAAACAACGCTGCCCAAGATGACGTCGAGGTAACTGGCAGACCGGTGACCATAGAGACAGCCGTAGAAAATCAATCGAAAACAACTTCACAAGAAACCAACGACGACGGTTTCAAAACCGTCCACTACGGCAGAAAAAGACAGTGGGCAGAGAGAAGAAATTCCTCAAAAAACAAAGACATAGGAGAAGAGGAGGGAAAATCTTCCCACTCTCCTTCCAAACCATGCAAGGAAGCTGCTACAAAACAAAATGAAAGAAGGACCACTTTACACCAACACTGACGAAGGCCACGAGGAGAACGAAGACCACAAACATATTATCACAACCGAAGACACGACCCAGATTTGAATTACCACAGAAAAGATAAAGGTAATCACTTAATTTAACCACCATGTTGTTTAATTTTATTTTAAAAATGGCAGACAACTTATGTTTAATTAGTTTGAATATTCGTGGTATGAAAATGAAATTACAACATATAGTCACACTCATACACAAACACAAACCCGATTTTATTTTACTACAAGAAACAAACATTAAAACAGACTTTCAAGCAGCAGAACTTGTAACACGTTTAGGATTAAGAAATTCGTGCTTCAGTTTGGCCAAACATAACGTAGGCTCAGGGACAGCCATTCTTCAAACTTCCGACACGTGGACTATCTTTAAAACACACACAGACCCACATGGTAGAATTTCCACAGTTCAAGTTAAAAACGACACACACTCATTTGTCATAGTCAACATACACGCACCACATAACTACAATTATCAACCTCAATTTTATGAACATTTAGACGACTTATTAACACAGACATACAGGGGACAAAATATTGTTCTTGCCGGTGATTACAATTGTGTTCTTGAAGATTTAGACGTGGTGGGTGGGGAGGTGAGAACACAGCTGAGAAGAGCCGGCAGGGACAGCTTACATCAACTTGACACACTACGAAATATCATCGATACACACAACCTCACAGACGCATTCAGGCATATACACCCCGACAGTAGAAAAACGACATACACAAACACAACACACAACAGATCATCTAGATTAGACCGGATTTATACGCCCGCAACACATCACATCATACAAACCAAACACCTACGGGAAACATTAGATTACACAGACCACAAAGCAATACTAGTACACATCAGCACAAACAGCACAAACACGCAGCCAAACAAAAGGTCACCTCACTGGAAGTACAATAATTCACTATTGGAACACTCAGATTATGTTAAATATATGACACAGCTCATACACACGTACACAGACAATATACCGACTGAGAACATCACACAATACTGGGACATATTGAAAAACACCATACGAAGCAGAACACAACATCTAGCAACCATGATCCACAAAGACAGACTAAGACAGGAGCGCATCATACAGACAGCCATACGACTAACAAAACAAACAGACAGGGATGCACATCACTTACACCAAAGACATAATTTATTTTTTTTTTATTTTTATTTTTTTATTTTTTTTTTAAAAAACGTTTATTGAGTGTTAAGAAACATTTGCATTTGTATTGTTCGTGTTGTTACAGAGCATTGCATGTGGAAGTGTAGGTGACATATGCGCAAAAATTACAAATATTTTATACATTTAAACATTTCTCCATTGACATTGTTGTAAGGGAATATTTTAAATCAAAAGCGTGATGGTTGTGGGCTGTTATTATTTCCATTGCCGCCCGCTCTCCTGTCAGCTCTAAAAACTCCTACCAAGTACCATCCCCATCGGTGATGATAAATATGGCGGTGCACAAACTGTTTAGAACCAGCCGGCGAGGGTGGCAGCAAAGACAACAATCACAGTATCAAAAAGGTGGGAAAGGGGGATGTGCAGTTTACGGGTTTACAAAGCCATATATATTTATAATGATTACAATTACTACTAATGCAAATAAACAACCAAATACATAAATAATAATATTGATAATGACAAGGAATAAATTTAAAATGCTAAGGGTGATAACAATAATACTGTTTTTGTTAAACAGCAATGATAATAAACAGCGATGATAATATATTAATAGTTAAACCTGTGATTCCATTTGCTAAAATGATTATCTTAGGAATGGTGTTTACATGAAATACATCTATAATAATGACAAGAATGAAAACTGCTAAGGGTGTTAACAGTAACAGCAATGATAATATTATCAGCAATGATAATAAATAGTTAAACTTGTGGTTCCATTTGCTAAAATGATTTCCTTAGGTATGGTGTTTACATGAACTACATCTATAATAATAATGACAAGGACTAAAACTGCTAAGGACCCAAAGACAGAATTTTTTTTTTTTTTTTTTTAATTAACTTGGTAATGTTTTTTTTTTTTTTAAAACTTTTATTGAGTGTTAAAGAAAACTTTGCATTTGTATTGTTCGTGTTGTTACAGAGCGTTGCATGTGGAAGTGTAGGTGACATATGCGCAAATTTTTACAACATTTATTTCAACATATTTACATTTGAAATGAAAGGTAAACGGAAAACGAGTACAAACAACAACAAGACGGTAGTATACCATTTTTTTCCCTCTGCCACCCTTTCACCTGTCAGCTCCAACCCCACCAATACCATCCTCACTACCTGGTAATGAGGACAAGGGCAGTAAACCTTGTTAAAACCGACCGGTGAAGGCAGCAGCAGCATCAAAACGAACAGTATCGGAAAGGTGGTGGGAGGAAGTTGTCAAGGAGTATCCTAGTTTACAATGCAGGAGGGGTAGTTGTTGCATTTGTATTGTTTGTGTTGTTACATGCGTACTGTGTGTTCAGTATTTGTGTGCGTGTTTTTACAGAGCGTTGCATGTGGGCGTGTAGGTGACATATGCGCAAAAATTACAAATATTTTATACATTTAAACATTTCTCCATTGACATTGTTGTAAGGAAATATTTTAAATCAAAAGCGTGATGGTAGCGGGCTGTTGTTTTTTCCCCTCTTTGTCTCTTGTAGTCGTGTTTTAGTAAAGCTCACTATCTACTTCTCGTTTATTTTGGGTGATTCATTCTTGCATATTTTTCCCCCTGCCGCCCCGCTCTCCTGTCAGCTCCAAAAAAAAACTCCTACCAAGTACCATCACCCTCGGTGATGATAAACATGGCGGTGCAGAACTGAAGCAAAACGGTGAGCGCGGCAGAAGTAATAACAATCACAGTATCAAAAGGTGGGAAAGGGGGATGTGATATTAATAATGATTACAATGATGATAATGCAAATAACATCCAAATACATGAATAATATTATAATGACAAGGAATAAAACTGCTAAGGGTGATAAAATTGAAGGCAATGAATGAATGATGATAACAGCAATGATAATATTAATAATACTACTAGTTAAACATGTGATTTCATGTGTTAAAATGATTTTCTTAGGAATGGTGTTTTCATGAAATACATCTTATAGTAATAATTACTAGGAATAAAAATCTACTAAGGGTGATAACAGCAATGCTAATAATCACAATGATAAAATTTGTTATGATAATGATCACATTTTCCAAACATGTGATTCCATTTGCTAAAATGATTTTCTTAGAAATTGTGTTAAATTTTGGTAGGTACATACAATAAACATTCCATCCTGCACCCTTTAATAATATAGTAGGTGTAAAAAGGATTTGGTTTTCTTTTTTTTTTTTTTCTCCTTGCTTATTTTTTTTTTTTTTTTTTTTTTTATACATATTCTTGCTACATGCAATGTTAAATAATAGTAGCAGTAAGTAAAAGGAGTTGGTTTCTTTTTCTCCTTGCTTATTTTTGGTCTTATTTGTAAGGGTTCATTCATTTTTTTCCCTTCCTTTTATTTTTTATTCTTTTTTTTTTTTTTTTTTTTAAACTTATTGTAAAAAGTAAAACATGCATCAGTATTTGCACAAAATTTTCCAATCTTTACATTTGTGTTTCCCTTGCCACCCTCTCACCAATTTGGTTCCACTCCACCAATGCCCTACAACTCCTCTCTGGGCAATGATGGTAAAGGCAGGATAGATATTTGAACCAAACCGGTGTGGGTATCAGCAAAGGCAGCAACAAAACATGAGCAAGGGGATGGGGGGCACATGGGAAAGGGATTTTGTTTATTACTAATGATGACAATAATAATAATGACAAGAAGAGACATACTGAGGGTAATAATAGCCAATATAAAAAACTAGCAATGGTAATAATGGTTATGAAAATGATAAACTTTTTGCAAATTGTGGTTTCCATTTGCTAGGATGATTTTCTTTGGGATGGTGTTAACATAGCATAGCAGTGTACATACACAAGCCAAATATAGTTTTTAATAATAGTTGTAATAAAGGGAGTTGGGTTTTTTTTCTTTTCCCCTCATTCCTTCAATCATTTGTGTTTGCACAAATTTATTTCAGTATTATTGATTTGGTAAACATATGTGATTTTGTATTTATTCCTTCAACACTCCCTCACATGATTCAAAAGGGGTGACAAAGAGAAAGGGAAATCTTTACATTTTTGTTTACTTTGCCGCACTCCCACTAATCGCCTCTACTCCAATGCCCCTCCGACCACCCTTAATGATGGTACAGGCAGGACAAATGTTTGAACTGACCAGTGGGGGTGGTAGCAAAGGCAACAAACCTTAAGCAAAATGGGGCACTAGGGGAGATGAAGTTGTAAAATAATAATGATGATATCACTAATACTTATAACATTTATGATACTAAGGATATTTAGGTAGATACTGAATACAAAGAAAAGGGGGAATCTTTACATGTTTCCCCCCCCCCCCCCCCCTCCCTCACTATACTCTCCTCAACTGGTTTCACCCCACCAAAACCCTCATGCCAACTCTTAATGATGGTACAGGCAGAGGACAAGTGTTTGAACCAACCAGTTGGGGTAGCAGCAAGGGTAACAAAACATAAGCAACAGGGGGCGCAGGGGAGATGAAGTTGTAAAATAATAGTGATGATATCAATAATACTTGTAAAATCAATGATACTAAGGATAATGGGGTAAGTATTGACTGCAGGGATAGGGGAAAGTCTTTACATGTTGTTCCCTCTCTACTCTCCCACCGATTGGTTTCAATCACCAATGGCCCCATGACCACTAATGATGGTACAGGCAGGGCAAATGTTTGAAACAACTAGTGGGGGTAGGTAGCAAAAGCAACAAACATTAATAAAGGGGGGGGGGGGACATGGGGGATGAAGTTGTAAAATAATAAAGGTGATAACATTAATACTTATTAAATTAATGATACTAAGGATAAAAGGGGTTGGGTAAGTCCCAAGGCTTACTGTCCCAAAGACAGAAGGCGAAAGATTTATACGTTGTGAAGAGAAACCAGAGTAACAATGTCAGAGCGTCCATTGAGGGGACAGTCGTTAACATCGTGCACGGAGATTGCAGTGTTGAAATATTGTATATATTGCATTAACAAGTACATGTTATTCATTTTTAGCAGTAAATGCATTTAAAACTTTAGGATTCAAATGATTGTGACAACTATGAACAGATGGTGTCATCACATTAAACATTTAACAATTAATGTAACTAATTGCTTCTTTAGAAAGACGTTTGCGAGTTATGTCCCTTGCAAACAATGAAATGAATATTATGTTCCCGTGGAGAAAACAATTTTTGTTTTTTTCATGCCGTTGAAAGTCCAATAAGATTTATGTTATGATATTCCATGTTGACATAGACAATCCACGGCGGAGAAAGCAACACAGGAAATCTCCGCTCCTCAGAAGCAGCAACCCTGTCCCCTTTTCTGCGGCGAGAACTTCGCTTCCGTTACGTTCCTCACACTACATGGTGGCGGAACTTCCCGAGTGTCACACTACATCGGTGGCGGAACTTCCCGAGTGTCACACTACACGGTGGCGGAACTTCCCGAGTCTCACACTTACACGGTGGCGGAACTTCCGAGTGTCACACTACACGGTGGCGGACCTTCCCGAGTCTCACACTACACGGTGGCGGAACTTCCGAGTGTCACACTACATGGTGGCGGAACTTCCCGAGTGTCACACTACATGGTGGCGGAACTTCCCGAGTGTCACACTACATGGTGGCGGAACTTCCCGAGTGTCACACTACATGGTGGCGGAACTTCCCGAGTGTCACACTACATGGTGGAGGAACTTCCCGAGTGTCACATTACATGGTGCCGGAACTTCCTGAGTGTCACACTACATGGTGGCGGAACTTCCCGTGTGTCACACTACATTTTGGCGGAACTTCCCGAGTCTCACACTACATGGTGGCGGAACTTCCCGAGTGTCACACTACATGGTGGCGGAACTTCCCGAGTGTCACACTACATGGTGGCGGAACTTTCCCGAGTGTCACACTAACATGGTGGCAGGAACCTTCCCGAGTGTCACCTTACATGGTGGCGGAACTTCCTGAGTGTCAACCTACATGGTGGCGGAACTTCCTGAGTGTCACACTCACATGGTGGCGGAACTTCCCGTGTGTCACAACTACATTTGGCGGCACTTCCCGATGTCTCACACTACATGGTGGCGGAACTTTCCCGAGTGTCACACTAACATGGTGGCGGAACTTCCCGAGTGGTCACACTACATGGCTTGCGGAACTTCCTGAGTGGTCATACTACATGGTGGCGGAACTTCCCGGAGTGTCACACTACATGTTGGAGGAACTTCCGAGGTGTTCACCACTACATGTGCTGGCGGAACTTCCTGAGTGTCACACTACATTGTTGGCGTGAACTTCCCGAGTGTCACACTACCATGGTGGCGGAACCTTTCCCGAGTTGTGCCAACTACATGGTGGCGGAACTTTCCGAGTCTCCACACTACATGGTGGCGGAACTTCCCGAGTGTCACACTACATGGTTGGCGGAACTTCCCGCGTCGGTCACTACTTACATAGCTGCGGAACTTCCTGAGTGTCATCCTACATGGTTGGCGGAACTTTCCGAGTGTCACACTGCATGGTGGCGGAACTTCCCGCGTGTACCACTACATGGTGGCGGAACTTCCGCGTGTCACACTACATGGTGGCGGAATTCCCGAGTGTCATACTACATGGTGGCGGAACTTTCCCGAGTGTCCCACTACATGGTGGCGGAACTTTCCGTGTGTCACATACATGGTGGCGAATTCCGTAGGTCACACTACATGGGCGGAACTTCCCGAGTGTCCACCCTACATGGTGGCGGACACTTCCCGAGTGCCACACTACATGGTGGCGGAACATTCCCGAGTCTCACACTACATGGTGGCGGAACTTCCCGAGTGTCAAACTACATGGTGGCGGAACTTTTCCGAGTCTCACTACTACATGGTGGCGGAACTTCCGATTGTCATACACAGGGTGGCGGAACTTCCCGAGTGTCACACTACTTGGGGCGGAACTTCCCGAGTGTCACACTACATGGTGGAGGAACTTCCCGAGTGTCACACTATATGGGGGCGGAACTTCCCGAGTGTCACACTACATGGCCCGCGGAATTTCCCCGAGTGTCACACTACATGGTGGAGGAACTTCCGAGTGTCACACTACATGGTGGCGGAACTTTCCGAGTCTCACACTACATGGTGGCGGAACTTCCCGAGTCTCACACTACATGGTGGCGGAACTTCCCGAGTCCCACTACAGGGTGGCGGAATTTTCGAGTGTCATACTACATGGTGGCGGAACTTCCCGAGTCTCACACTACATGGTGGCGGAACTTCCCGAGTGTCACACTACATGGTGGCGGAACTTACCGAGTGTCACACTACAGGTGGCGGAATTTCCCGAGTGACACTAGGGTGGGGGGAAAATCCGAGTGTCACACTCATGGTGGAGGAACTTCCCGAGTGTCCCATACATAGTGGAGGAATTCCCGGTGGCAAACTACATGGTGGCGGAACTTCCCGAGTGTCACACTACATGGTGGGGGAATTCCCGAGTCTCACATACACGGTGGCGGAACTTCCCGAGTCTCACACTCACGGTGGCGGAACTTCATGGTGTCACACTACATGGGGGGCGGAACTTCCCGAGTGTTACACTACATGGTGGCGAAACTTCCCGAGTGCACACTACATGTGGCGGAACTTCCCGAGTGTCACATACAGGTGGCGGAACTTCCCGAGTCTCACACTACATGGTGGCGGAACTTCCGAGTGTCACACTACATGGTGGCGGAACACCCCGGTGTCAAACAGGTGGCGGAATTCCGAGTCTCACACTACATGGTGGCGGAACTTCCCGAGTGTCACACTACAGGTGGCGGAACTTCCAGTCTCACACTACATGGTGGCGGAATTTCCCCGAGGTCACACTAAACGGTGGCGGAACTTCGAGTGTCCACTACACGGTGGCGGAACTTCCTAAAGTAAAACCTACATGGTTGCGGAACTTCCGAGTCTCACCCAATGGTGGCGGAATTCCCTTAGTCTCACACTACACGGGGCGGAATTCCCGAGTCTCACACTCCCCGGTGGGGGAAACTTCCTGAGTGTCACACTACATGGTGGCGGAACTTCCCGAGTGCACACTACATGGTGGGGGAAACTTCCGAGTGTCACATACATGGTGGCGAAACTTCCCGAGTCTCACACTACATGGTGGTGGAACTTCCCGAGTGCCCACACATGGGGGCGGAATTTCCCCGGTGTCACACTACATGGTGGCGGAACTTCCCGATGTCACATTAATTGTGGCGGAACTTCCTGAGTGTCACAAAATGGTGGGGGAACTTCCTGAGTCTCACACTACATGGTGGCGGAACTTCCTGAGTGTCACATACATGGGGGCGGAATTTCCCCGATCTCACACTACACGGTGGCGGAACTTCCTGAGTGTCACACTACACGGTAGCGGAACTTCCTGAGTGTCACACTACACGGTGGCGGAACTTCATGAGTGTCACACTACATGGTGGCGGAACTTCCGAGTCTCACATACATGGTGGCGGAATTCCTGAGTCTCACACTACACGGTGGGGGAAATTCCCGAGTCCACCTACACGGGGGCGGAACTTCCCGAGTGTCACACTACAGGTGGCGGAATTCCCGAGTCTACACTACATGGTGGCGGAATTTCCCCGAGTGTCACACTACATGGTGGGGAATTCCCGAGTCTCAAAACAGGGTGCGGAATTTCCCCCGAGCCACACTACATGGGGGCGGAATTTCCGAGTGCCCTTTCTATCGGCGTACCAAAAACCCTGATGTCCAGCTTCTAGACGCCTTACTCGCCAGTGGCGTTTTATTTCACAATTAAGATTGTGGGCGTGACATGAGTAAGGGAACGCACAGTATGCCGTCACAGGGGGGAAAAGTGGAGTACTGTCACGAGGGGTTC